>WNYA01001170.1:49707-86182 GCA_019512145.1 Engystomops pustulosus
TGTACAAGAATATAACTACTATAATACTGCCCCCTATGTACAAGAATATAACTACTATAATACTGCCCCCTATGTACAAGAATATAACTACTATAATACTGCCCCCTATGTACAAGAATATAACTACTATAATACTGCCCCCTATGTACAGGAATATAACTACTATAATACTGCCCCCTGTGCTGACACAACTGTTTGATCTGTACTTTGCTGACTCCTGGAGCTCGGGGTGGTCAGTGGTTTGGGGGCTGTTGACCATATGAACATTCCAGTCTCCTGGATCATTGGGCGGCCATGTTTTTCTCCGCTGAGGCAGTCACTTTTATAACATAAATCCCATTTCCTTTTGACGTCAGACGTGATAAGCAAATTGTGAAATGTTTATGTTGTAACCACAGAACCCCCATCATCTCTCCGGGTCGGGCGGTGCTCCTTGCACTTGCTCAATACCGGGACACCACAGCTTCCTACAGCACCAACGGCCTCTTACATCTTGTGGGTTTAGTGTTGACCGCAACGTCGGCTAAATTCTTGTTTTCTTTTGTCTTGATCCACAGCTGTCACCGGAGGAAGAGGAAAAGCGGAGGGTCCGGAGAGAAAGGAACAAACTGGCCGCCGCAAAGTGTCGCAACAGGAGGCGAGAACTAACGGACAAACTCCAGGCCGTACGTAACATCTTCCTTCATTACTGCTGACTAAGGCGCTAAAGCTTACATCAGCATATGGTGTCATGTCCGGGCAGAATCTAAAAAATTTTTTTAATCAAATCTCTTAGTTAGACCCAAAATCTTGTCAATCATGAGGTTTTTTGGATAAGCACCAACACGAATATGAGGTGCACATACAATCTCTGCTGATGTTGTCTTTGGGTGTTTTGGTGACTTGGGGCTGCCCTGTCCACTACTGATCCACCTTCAAACAATTCCAGGGGAGAAGGGGTGCTATGGTTTTAGACTTGGTGGGTGTGTTGTTTTTGGAAGAGATACTGTCCTCCAAGAACTAGAGGTACCAGGGAACCTTCATGGCCTCCTATGTCTCATCTCTCTCAACATCTTAAAGAGATTTCTTGGCAAGATGGAATTTCAAAAAGTTTTGATGGACTGGAGTTCGGTGATTTTTGGAAGACACCTCATGGGATGGTGATGGCTCCTGCGCCACATCATATAACACTTGACATTACTGGTGGCCCCAGCAACTAGACCTTAATTTGTCCAACTTTTCTAGTATGCCGTCAGTTTCCAGTTTACCAAACGTTGTCCTAGTTTGTAGCAAAGTTCTCAATGCCTTATGTTCTCATGAATTTCCGGAGCACCATCCGATATTTTGTTCATCTTCATGTGGAAAAATTACTAAATTCAGTGTCTTTTCTTTTTCATTCAGGAAACTGAAAAACTGGAACAAGAAAAATCAGGTCTACAGAAAGAGATTGCCGAGCTACAGAAGGAGAAGGACAAACTGGAGTTCATGCTGGTGGCCCATACGCCCATGTGTAAGATCCAAGGAGAAGACCGGATCGCCCCCACTCACAACACTCACGCTGCCCGTTCCATGATGACCAGTAGAGTGGTTGTCAAACAGGAACCCGTCGATGACGACATCAGCCGCTCCTCCGTCGCCCCCACTGACAAAACGCAGAGATCTGTCATCAAACCGATCAACATTAGTGGAAACTTCTTCAACGAGGAACCTCTTAACACCCCCGTCGTGATGTCATCAACACCTCCGAGCACTCCGAGCGCGCCTAACCTTGTCTTCACCTACCCAAGTGTGTTGGATCAGGAGTCATCGACCTCTCCTTCCGAGTCTTGCTCTAAGGCTCATCGTCGGAGCAGCAGCAGTGGGGACCAGTCTTCTGATTCCTTGAACTCCCCGACCCTGCTGGCCCTGTAACCGCTGCTACAAAGGAGCGACTTTACCTATAACATATCAGGAGATGTCTAGGAGGATGGACAGCTGGTGGCCGGCACTTCCCGACTTCGGACATGTTGTGTAACCTTGAAATGTCATAACTGGATCTTACACTTCAGACGCTTCGGTGTAGCTTGGACTTTCCTGGGTCGTTGGAAGAGGCTGCATACAAGCACAAGTTCATCCCACACGGGGTTAAATTATTTCCAGCCCGTGGACATTTCATCCAATCTTAATGGTCGATGATTACATGTCTGTACCTCCGCTCCCCAATTCTCCTCCCCCACCTATTCTGGGCACTTTAAGGGTTTATCTATTTAAGGAATTTGGTCTTCACTGGATGAAGGTACAGAAATGTTTTGTCTGTTTTCAGATTTATTGTTTTTGGGGTTTTTTTTCACCTTTTGTTGAAGTTGTCCCAAGGCCTATTCTGATTTAACTGAAAAAAAAAAAAGGAACAAAAACAGCCATGGAAAAAAAACATTTGTTGCACCCAGTCATTATGGGAGAAGACGGCGTTACCAGCAGATATTAAACGCCACGCCAAAGACTGTCCCGGGACGCTGTGTTCCTGGTAAACTCTTGGATAATAAGGATTTGGCAGCAAAATTACAAAAAAAAAAAATGTAAAAAACTTGGCAATACCACAAAACCTTGTGCCTTTGCGAATGAGCAAGTTCTACTTTGTCAGAACGATGCCCAGCCGACGCTCTGATCTTTGGGGACATCTCGTTTGTATAGTTGGTGTCTGATTGGTCGTAGCGTGTGACCTCTACTCTTACTAGAATAATATTCAATATTGTGTAAATGTTGGACCGCGTGTAAATGATGTCCATGACGTAATCCCACATACAGGCCCGGGTGCCCGAGGGGGCTCTGCTACAGGAAGCAGCAGTATTATACGTGGCAACGGGCAGATGGAGGGGGGGGGGGTATTTTTACAGATTTTTGCATCGGGGCCTAGGAGCTTTACGTGAAGCCTCTGTTCCCATAAAGAAAATGGCGTAATTCTCCACACGCTTATATGCCAATGGGTTAAGATCAATCCGTGTGCCTAAATATTCCCAACAATTGCCTTGGTTCATACCCACCAAGTTGTCCAAAACTAGAAAAACATGGCTGCTATTGAAAAACAGTGCCACTCCTGTCCTCAGGAAGTGTGTGGTATCACAGCTTCATTGAGCAAAGATATCATTCCAGACATACCCTACATACAAACTCCAAAATCCGATTAACATCCCCTTTAAACCCCAGAAATGTTTACAGTGGGTCATTTTATTTTGGTATTCCCCCCCTTCGTACATTTGGAGATGGAAAATATTTTACTCAGATATTTTTTTTTTTTAAACTTCCACATTACGGTATATGTTTGTATTGTTTAACAGAAAGCAGAATTTTCACAAATCTTTGCTTTCTTATGGCGCATAACAAGGCTTTTGTGCGCGTAGTCGTACAGAAACCTGACCAACGATGTAAAGCACTGATCTCGCCTCAGCGTGATGGTGGTGGATATATTTTACCATAAAAAAATATTTTTCTAGGAGTGCTGGAAACCATTTTTCAGTTTTTAATAATCCCTGAGTGCAGACTTTTCACAGTAAAGGAGTTGAGGCCTACAAGGTTGCCATAGAAACACAGCCTGTCAGAGGCCTAGTTGTGGCTATGAAGCCTCTCACCCGTATATTTTGCTAGTCCCCACTATGTCTGTGGTAGGCCTCAGCCTGACCTCTGTATTGTGCCACTTTCTGACTCCCGTATCACCGTGGCCTTAGAATTAGGCCCAAGACTGTATCTAAGTTTGGCCATAGCGACTAGGATCCGTTTTCATTTTATAAACCGCACATTGAAAAGGGAAACTGAATGAAATACTATGTACAGGACGTACCGCAGATTTAACAAAAACTCTAAAAACTGCAAATGGGGTTATTTGTAGATATGGCCCAGAAATTGTTTAAAAAAAAAAAAAAAAAAAATGGGGCAGAGTCCCTCCTAATATTCTATTTATTGCGAGTTTTTGACTATAAATAAATTATATTGTATTTTTCAGACTTCTGTGCACTATATGATGATGTCTAGGTACTGAAATCCCCAGTCACTCCCTCCAGTGAGCAGAGGCAGCCATTTTGTATCTCTACCTCTGCAGCCATTTTGTGTCCCGCTCCCTCCACAGATGCTTATTCAGCCATTTTAGGCGCCATTTTGTGCCTAGTTGTGGGGAGTGCTTTAAATAATCCCCCCCAAATATAATCTGGTCACAAACAAGAAGCCATAGATCTCTTGAATGTGCTTGTGGATTTTCCAAGTGCTGCTTTTGTTGCCTGTAATCTTTTAACCTGTCAACGTGTCCGAATGACTGTGTGCCACGGACCGGTTCGTGACGGTCCTCTTTAACAGAAGGTTCAGCAATAAAAAACTTTTTAAGATTTTTTATTTTTTTGATTTCTGGGAATCTCTTTAAAAGAATGAATATAAACTACACTGCATTGTTTTATTGTAAAGGACGGAGGTCACCTAACCTTGATGAACTATGAAAACAATGGAACATGGGATAACATCAGGGTGCGGCTTTATGCTGGGTTCTGCTGTTTTTTTTTTTTTTAAAAATTTTTTTTTTAGTGACGATCCAGACATTATTTCGTTTCTTTTGTCTCTTACTTTTTCATCTGAACGATTTAGTCTTAGGTCCAGCATTGCGCCCCTTCCTAACCCAATCTTGGATTACGATCGGCCATTTTGTTCGGCCTGTTTGTGACCCCCTTCCCCACCTGCCCCCCTTTGACCCCCCTTTGACCAGTTTACCCCTACCCCCTATATTTTTTCCGATGATCTCTGTCGTTTTGTTTTACTTGGGAGCCTTTTTTCATGTGACTTGTCTTATTATTTGAAAATGGTTACAATTGGGATTTTTTCTGTCTATGTCAGAGCATTTACATACAACAAAAAATCTCATCCCTCCATGGGGCTTCGTGTACACGTGGCAGGATCTGTCAAGATGGCGGGCTTTTTTCTTGTAGCCTGCCATAGGTCATGTGGTGGAGATACAGCACAGCCAAACGTTCATAGACTGGAGGATGCCGATTTTTTTTTTTTTAAAAGAGGCAGCCATATTTTCCCAAATTTTGGTAAATTGAAAACTTACAAGTATTTTTTATACAATCCTTCTCCAGTTGTCAGCACATGTCATTCTTATGTCTCCTGCACTCACTAAGTTTTGTCTTGAGTAGATGTTATGCTCAGGAGGGGAGAGACACTTGCTGGTCGGGCCCCTCAATCAATGGTAGACCTTACCCCCCACCCTGGCACACGTGGTGAGCCAGGGCTTCCTCTTCAGGTACCATTAGCTATTTAAGGCGCTCTTCCAGTCAAGAAGTACAACTCTACTTGCAGATACATTGTTGTCCTCATGGGCATATCTTCTATTTTTTTTTCCTTTTTTTTCCCCCCAGCTCTCGCTTTGACAAGTTTGGGACATTTTTTTAATTACGCTTGTTCCCCTTCAGTTCTACTGTATAACGTGATAGTGGTAACTAGTGAGCTAATGAACTTGAAGAAGTCTCCTCCCCACCGAAACAAAACAAGATGAATTATGAAAAGAGCTGGTGGTAAGTTGATTTTAATTACAACACGGGATGTTTATAACCTAAATTTATACTACAGATCGGGGAACATTTTATACTTTTCTGTTTCGTCGACGAAATGGAGGTTGGCCTGGGAACTGCCTTTTAAATCACAACACGACTGTGGAAATTCCCCTCCATCGTCGCAGTATCACTACAAGGAGCTATTGGTGTAGTAGTGTTTTACACTGAGAACTCCTGGGGGCACGAAATGGTCTGACCCCCCACCCCCCCCCCCGCCCACTTCCCACCGGGGCCCATAGAAGGTTTGGGGGGCTCCGAGCACAGTTTGACCTTAAGTTACCTTGTAAGATGCCGTGGGTTGGCTTTTTCACGATATCTGCGATCGTAGTTGACCCTAGCGATTCCCTTCATGCGTGTACAGACGTTGGGTACCCCTGCAATTTTCTGCAAATTGGATAAAAGCCTTTGCCCTTCCAAGGGGGTGGCGCCCAAGCGAGCACGGCTACGTAGCTGCTGGTCATGTGTGTGCGCCAGCATACCGTGTCCATCACGTGCCCGCTTTCTTGTGGTGTTTTGTAATATAATTTTTACACCCGTATGATGTTTATGATTGCCGCAGTGCTGCCCCCTACAGCTGTTGTACTGGAGCTGTTGTCTTCGCTCCGTTGTAACCCCCACCCCCCTTTTCCCGTGGACTTGACAAGGGGCGTGGCTTAGCGTTTCGTTGTGAGTCAGATGCACTGTGTCATTCTATTCGTGGATTGTGTGGCCTCAGTCACCGCTTGCAGATTAGCCAATATTTTTTTTTTCTTTTATTTATCTGATGTTAAAAATAATAAAATTATGTATTTTGAAAAAAAAAAAACCCTATATTGTCGTTTTTTTATACGTTAAAATGTTGGTTTATTATTGGTGAAACAATGATAATTTCGATAGACAATCACACGGATATTATTAGATCCACGTACTCAGCAGGGCGTATCCACACGGGGTATTATTAGACAGCGCGCTCAGTAGAACGAGTATTACACCGATGGATTAGATACAACCTGCTCAGCAGGCATATCACACGGGAAGTTATTAATCCAACTGCTCGTCACAGATCACACCGTGAGATTTATTAATACACTGTCATCTCAGCAGGCACTATCACACCGGGATGATTAAGTACAACGACTGCGTCAGCAGGCAGCGTATCCACTGGAATATATTAGATACAGCACCTCTCAGCGGCAGGTATCACACACGGATATTATTAGATACTGCTAGCACAGTATCACAACACGTGATATTATTAAATACAACATGCTTCAGCAGGCAGTATCACACGGGATATTATTATATACACTGATATTTAGTACCATCTTCTTGTTTTGGTACAAATACTTTCGATCAAGAGGTCCCGTTTGTAGCATGGTTTCCCGCGCTCCCCTGATGTTGCCCCCCCCCCAATTTTGCTGTCGGGGGGGGGGGGGTCTGAGAAACAAGAGACTCAACTTGCCTCGTGGGTTGCGCTTAGGCAGTTCACCCGTCCTTCCAACGTTCTATACTCTATCCTCCAATAATCTTGCTGATCAGATGACGCTTCGCTCACCAGGATCCCTCAGCGATTGCACGGAGATTATGTCACTGCGCTTCTCCTCAATCGCTTCCCCTACAGCTCCCCCACAGAAGATGAAAGTATTACCCCCACAACATGTGAGTCCATGGGTGCTCCCTTGTGATTCGGGACATGACGGTTCCTCCAGGGGTATAGAGGCCCCAGTAATAATCCTCCCGTCCAGGGGCATGTTTGTTGCCTGCTGCCTCCGCCCTGTCCATATCATAATGTGGAAGCCCAATCAAATTTTAACCAGCAGCGCCACGCCGTTTATTAAGTAGCGTTGGCTGTGGGCTCTGCTGCTTACAGGCGGGTTCTCGTTTTACTGATGATTGATGTGGTAAGTCGGGGGTGAACCCGGGTACCCCGGAGCCGCCCCCAGTCACCTCCTGCCTTAAAGGATAAACATGATTACAACAGGACTGTCCAATATCCTGACCGCCGCCCTCTGCCAGGAAAGAGTACCCTTCAGTTTCTCTTTGGTCGCCTTATGCTTGACGCTCCCGTTCGGGCGATCTCGCTGCTTCCTCGCATTCCACGCTGCTGAAGATACGGTCAATGAGCTAACCGTGCGTGGTAAGTGATAAGACTGCATACGCACATAGTGATGTACAGGCTGTGGACAGGGAAATGGCCGCTGCAGGAGCATGTCACTAGCGTCAGCACAGCGTCCCCCTGCTGGTAAACAGAACAACGGAGCAGGTGATGTGAGGATCCCAGATAGATACACAGTCCCCATCAATTGGCGCGACGACCGGGCCCCAGGGCATCCGGCCATCCCTGTGACTGCCCGTTTTCTTTTAAAAAAGGGCTCCTCCACTTTCAGAAATACTATGCATGGCTGTGTAATGAATATATCTAAAGCCCTTTTTCTCGTATGAATTTCCTCGTGCTTTCTAGATCTCTCGCTTGCTTGGTGATTGTATAGAAAATTAATTCTCTTACGACTTACTGAGGAAAAACACCCGATCCCCCTGGTCATGGTTGATGTCACCATCATCACTGTGGCGGCGGCGTTAGTTCGACCCGGCAGTGTTCACTCTCAGTTCAACTGTCATTAGTCCTCTTGTCAACTGTGTTGCCAACAGGTGCCGTGCTCCTTAACCCGGCAGTGATTCACCAGGCAGCCGGCGCAGCACGGGCTTGCAGTTTTCTTTTCTTCCCATATGACCTGTTCTCTGTCCTCTTTTTGTTTTTCTTTATCCCTACCTTCTTCCCTTTGGTCGCTTCACTAGGGTCTTCCGTATAAGCTTCCCTGGTCAGTCGGGATGAGTCCACACTGTGACGGTTTCGTTTAGTCCCGGGTCCTAGTTTTCCGATCTTGTGGTCGGGGTCCCTATCCGATTTGTTCACGGCTCCGAAGAGGTGTGCACGTGATACCTGGTCAATGTGATGTCACACACGTGTGGCGGCCGTTATATAAATCGCCTGTGTCATTTGATGTCACACATTTGCACTCGGTCGTTTATCCCTTGTCATGTGATGTACAAACATGTGCAACGGCTCATATTATCCTGTCATGGGTTGATGTCACACGAGTTTCCGGCTTCGTGTCATCGTCCCTGGTCATGTGATTGTACACAGGTGCACAGCTCATTATATCCCTGGTCATGTGATGTCACACAAGGTGCACAGCTCGTTTATCCCTTGTCGTGGTATTTCCACCAGTTCCGTGTCTCTTTCGATCCCATGCATGGTTTAGTTCGCCATTTTCAAGGACATGCCTCGAGCAATCGTCTTTCTCTGTTCGTTTCCGCCTTTGTCCTGTGATGGTCCCCCATTATATCAGGTGCGGCTCTGTTCACTCCCTGTCATTTGTGCTTTCACGCGCCTGGCACTGCTCATTATATGCCCTGGTCATGTTGATGTCACACAAGGTGCACGGCTCATTATATACCTGGTCATGGTGATGTCCACACCTAGCGTAATTGGAGGGCTGTGTGATATGAGCTATGCACCTGTGTGACATCACATGACCAGGGGCAGATTTCTATCCACAGAAGTAAACACTGACTTCCTGTAGGATCGAAAGCAAGATCTAGAAACCGGACAATTGAGACAAAAAGGTTTAATTTGAAAATTTGTAGACTTTATCCAACAAATAATATCAATCCTTTTCTGAAAGTGGACGACCCCTTTAAGGGAAAAGTTTACATAAACCGATCTGATTGCAGCCAAGTCTTAGGTTATTCCCTGCAACTTCTCTTCTAATACCTGCAATATGTGTAGAGTGGGTTCACTTCGCACAGTCGGTACATGTTGTAAATAAATGGGAGGCGCAGGATTTCATTGCATATATTAACAGTTACCTTTCAGAGCCAACAAGGTGGCGCCCCGAGACCTCTCCATAGAAACACAAAGAGGCTGCAGGACTCCAGGTAAATCTGAGGAACAAATATCTGAGTTATTACAAGTTCTTTATAATGGGAATTATATATTATAGTCCTACATAAAGGCGTCATATCAGAAACCATGGGAGGGGTGTTTTTGGATGATAACCAGGGAATATTTATGTTTTCTGAATTGTTAATGCGGCCACATAAGATCACTGCAAATAACTGAGAATCTCTAGTATTATCCAAACAAACCCTAAAAGCGGACTAGTCCAAACACAAGGGCGCCCTGGGTCCGGGGGGTCAGCACATAGGGGGGTGGGGGGGCAGTATTATTAAGTAGTTAGATTCTTTTTACATAGGGGGTGCAGATAATTATTAGTAGTTCATATTCCTTGTACATAGGGGGGGGCAGTATGATAGTAGTTTAGATTGCCTGTACAGTGGGGGGTGGGGCAGTATTATAGTATTATATTCTATATTCTTGTAATAGTGGGTCTTAAGTTATTTTCTTTCTAGGTATTCTTATAGTATTATATTCTTGCTACTAGGGGCATATTATATAGTTTATCTATCTTTGTACATAAGGGCATAATTATAGTGATTATATTCTTGTACATAGGGCCGTACTTATCGTAGTTATTCTTCTTGTACATTAGGGCAGTATTATAGTAGTTATATCTCTGTACATAGGGGCCAGTATATATAGTAGTTATATTCTTGACATGGGGCGTATGTACTAGGGTAGTTATACTTCTAGGTATGGTTCGGTATTCGTTCGCCTCTTAGTTCCTGTACATAGCTATTTACTTTCCCTTTGACCCCTCTCTCTCGTTACTCTTCCTTTCCGTGTGTCCTAAAGGTCTGCATTATTAGTTAGCCTTCTTATCCTCATAGGGGCAGTATGTAGTGTACTGTACAATATATATATATTATCCCTGTACCATAGGGGGGGAGTATTAGGTATATTAATATCTTGTACATAGGTGGCAGTATTATAGTAGTACCGTAATAGGGGCTATATGGGGGGGGGGGAAGTTCCTGTACATAGGAGCAAGTATTATAGTTGTTTGATTCCTTGTACATAGGGGGGCAATATTAGGTGAGCGATTTAAAGTGGCGTATAGTAGTTCCTGTCCATAGGGGCCCCACTATTATATAGTTATATTCTTGTACATAGGGGGAGTTTATAGTATTTCTATTCTTGTACAATAGGAGCAGTATTATAGTAGTTTATTCTGTACTAGGGGGTGAGGGGCATATTATAGTAGTTGTCGTACTTTCGTTGTACATAGGGGCAGTTTTACGTTGTGGGGTAGTATCTTGTTCACTATTTTGCTGGGCGTATTATAGTAGTTATATTTCCTTAACATAGGGGGCGTATTATAGTAGTTATGTTCCTTGTACATGAGTGGGGCATTATTATGTATTATTCTCTTTCTTTCTGTCACAGGCATGTCGGCTTTGGATCGGTACGTCATGTGCAAATATTTAAGCTTATGATCCGATTCTCGTGTCGCCAGCTACGCATTCACGGGGGCAGTTTATAGTAGTTATATTCCTGTACAATAGGGGGTATTATAGTATTATATTCCTGTACAGTAGCAGGTATGGTAGGATACTTGAAGCAGGTATTATAGTAGTTATATTCTACATAAATTATTTTACCCTGTACATAGGGGGTTATAATTATTTCTCTGACTAGTCATTTATAGTAGTTATATTCTGGTACATAGGGGCATTTTTATAGTTATATTCTTGTACATAGGGGGCAGTATTTAGTAGTTTATATTGTACAACAGTAACTGTTAGGTAGGTCGACAGGGGCAGTATATATGTATATTCTTGTATAGGGATTTATATATATTCTGTACATAGGGGCAGTATTAATGTAGTTTATTTCCTGTACAGTAGTGGGACATTATTATATTAGTTATATTCTCTGTACATAGGGGCAGTATATCTAGTAGTTATAATTCCGTACATATGGTGGACAGTATATAGTATTATATATTCTTGTACATAGGGGGCAGTATTCGATAGTATTCATTCGTGTAGCATAGGGGGCATATGATAGATAGTTATATCTTGTACATAGGAGGGCAGTATTATAGTAGTTATATTCCTTGTACAATATGGGGACAGTAGTTATAGTAGTTATATTCTGTCATAGGGGCAGTATTATAGTAGTATATTTCCCTGTAGCATAGGGGTCAGTATATAAGTAGTTATATTCCCTGACTATGGGGCATATTATAGTAGTTATATTCTTGTCATAGGGGGCAGTATTAATAGTTTATTTCTGCTACATAGGGGGCATATTAGTGTTATATCTGATCTCATGTTTGTAGAACTTATAGGGGCATATTATGTATTATATTCGTAGGTATTAGCATGTATATCTTGTACATAGGTGGGTCATTATTAGTAGTCGTATATTCTTCTAGGGCGTTATATATACATTTGTACAAGGGGGCAGTATTATAGTAGTTATATTCCTGTACATAGGGGGCAGTATATAGGAGTTTATATCTGTACTAGGTGTCATTTAGTCTCTATCTTTACACTAGGGGCAGTAGTGATATTATATCCTGTACATAGGGGGCAGTACTTATATTAGGCTGTATATTCTTGTACATAGGGGGCAGTATTATAGTAGTTATAAATTTCTGTACATAGGGCAGAGTGTATAGTAGTTAATTCCTGACATTGAGGAAACAGATTCTAGCGTTCTTATATTCTTGGTACAAAATATGGGGAGTATTATTTAGTAGTTATTATTCCTTGCACATAGGGGGCAGTTATTATAAGTATTATAAGTTCTTGTACATAGGGGGCATGTATTATAGAGTTAGTATTCCTGTTACCATAGGGGGCAAGTATTATATTAGTATTGGGTATATTGCTATAGTATTACTTCAAGGGTGGTATTATTATAGTAGTTTATATTCTTGTACATAAGGGGGGGCATTTTGTAGTAGTATTCCAATGGGCAGTTGATCATTTCTTGTACATAGGGGTGCATTATTAGTCGTTCATATTCTTAGGGTACTAGGGGCAGTATTTATATAGTTATATTCTGTGTACATAGGGGCTGTAATTATCAGTAGTTATATTCTTGTACATAGGGGGGAGTATTTATAGTAGTATATTCCTGCTAGCAGGGGGCAGTATTATAGTGTTTATATCCTGGTCACTAGGGGGGCAAGATTATAGTATTAATACTTGTCATAGGTGTCTTATGTAAGTTACTCTGTAACATAGGGCAGCTATTATAGTAGTTATATCCTTGTATCTAGGGGCAGTATTATAGTAGTTATATTCTTGTAAGCGTAAGTTTACGTGCAGGCAGGCTATTATAGTAGTTATATTCTTGTATCATCAGGGGGCAGTATTATATTATTTATAATTCTGTCACTAGGGGTGCAGTAATTATATGAGTTATATTCTCTGTACATAGGGGGCAGTATTATGTAGTGTTATATTCTTTTACTAGTGGTGGCATATCTTATAGTAGTTAATCCCTTACATAGGTGGTGCAGTATTATAGTAGTTATATGATCCTGTCACATAGGGGGCAGTATTATAGTTAGTTAATATTCTTGTACAAGGGGGTCAGTATAAGTAGTTTATTCTTGACATAGGGGTAGTATTAAGTAGTTATATTCCGTACATAGTGAGCCTATTCTAGTAGTTATATTCTGTATATATGGAGGCGATTATAGTCGTTAATATTCTTTTATCCGTAGGGGGCATATTATAGTAGTTATATTCCTGTACATAGGAGGCAGTATTATTGTTAGATTCTTGTACATAGGGGCAGATTATAGGGTAAGTCCTTGTAACATAGGGGCATTTGTTATATAGTTATATTTCCTGTACATAGGGCATATTATAGTAGTTTATATTCTTTACATGGGGGCAGTATTATATAGTTATATTCCTGGACCATAGGGGTTCCTATTATAGTCGTTTTATATTCCTGTACTAGGGGGGGGGCGGTATTATAGTAGTTATATTCCTTTCCAGGGGCATATTATTAGTTTCTATTCTTGTACATTAGGACAGTAATTATAGTGTTATATCCTGTACATAGGGGGCAGTAATTTAGTAAGTTATATATCCTGTAATAGGGGCAGTATTAAGTAGTTAGATTCTTGTACATAGCGAGGGCATATTATAGTCTTATATGCCTTTACATAGGGGCGTATTATATCGTTAATTCCTGTACATGGGGACAGTATTTATAGATATTTATAGGACAGGTTTGTGGGCTCATATCTTCTATGAGTTTCTTGCAGTCATAAATCTAAGTGTTTCTTGGATATTGATGTCAGTGATTGACAATTGATAAGGACCTGATACTGCAGCGGTTTGATAAAAGTCCCAGATTGCAAAATCGCTCTTGTAGTTTTCCTATCATTAGTTCAGGGCGGTTACATATAAATTTCTTGTGTCACTTTCATTTCTGCTGAATCCATTATATACATAGGAACAGTATTATATGAGATTAAAGTATCACAACCTCCATACAGCATAAATAGTACCGTCATACCGTTACCATAAAACCAGGACTGTGTAGTCAGAGCCCTGAGAAAACTGACCGATTCCACATACATTTGCTAAATTAGAAACATTATGAAAGCATAAAAAACTACTAATACTGGAGACCCCAGAGTAGACAATAAATAAATCCTCTTTTCCTGGCTCTTCTTCTCTCCCCTCCTCCCGCGCCGCCACGTGCAGCTTCTCCCTCTCCTCCCGGCACCGCACACTGCGCTTCTCCTCTCCCTCCCTTGCGCACCTGCAGCTTCCCCACTCTCCTCCCTGCACACGCACACTGCAGCTCTTTCCTCTCCTCCCTGCAACACTGCAGCTGCTCCTCTCCTCCCTGCACACTGCACTGCACGGCTCCTCGCCTCCTCCCTGCACACTGCAGCTGCTCCTCTCCTCCCTGCACCGCACACTGAAGGCTTCTTCTCTCTCCCTCACCACACCTGCAGCTTCTCCTCTCCTTCCCTGCACACGTCACACTGCAGCTTCTCCTCTCCTCCCTGCACACTGCATCTGCTCTCTCCTCCCTGCACCGCACCTGCAGCTTCTATTCTCTCCTCCTGCACCACACACTGCACTTCTCCTCTCCTCTCCTCCCTGCAGCGCACACTGCAACTTCTTCTCTCCTCCCTAGCACCGCACACACTGCAGCTTTCTCCTCTCCTCCCTGCACCAGACACCTGCACTTCTTCCTCTCCTCCCTGCGCCGCACGCTGCAAGCTTGCTCCTCTCCCTCCCTGCGCCGCCGCTGCAGCTTCTCCTCTCCTCCCGCGCCGCACACTGCAGCTTCTCTCCTCTCCTCCTTGCGCCGCACCCTGCAGCGTTCTATCTCCTCCTTCTATCTCCTCCCTCCTCCCTGCCCGCACAACTGCACTTCTCCTCTCTCCGGCGCCGCACGCTGCAGCTTCTCCCTCCTCCTCCCTGCGTCCTGCGCCTCACGCTGCAGCTCTCCTCTCCTCCTGCACACTGCAGCTTCTTCTCTCCTCCCTGCACACTGCAAGCGTCTTCTCTCCTCCCTGCCCTGCAGCGTCTTCTCCTCCTCCCTGCCCACTGCGCTTCTTCTCTCCTCCCTGCAACACTGCAGCTTCTTTCTCTCCTCCCTGCACACTGCAGCTTCTTCTCTCCTCCCTCACACTGCAGCCTTCTTCTCTCCTCCCCTTCACACTGGCAGCCCTTTTTTTTGTTTCTTCTCTCCTCCCTGCACACTGCCAGCTTCTTCTCTCCTCCCTGCACACTGCACTTCTTCTCTCCTCCCTGCAGCTTTCTTCTCTCCTTGGCTGGCACACTGCAGCTTTTCCTGCTCCGCTCGTGCACACTGTTTCAGCTTCCTCTCCTCGCTGCTCCACTGCAGTTCTCCTCTCTCGCTGCACACTGCCAGCTTCTCCTCTCTCTTCCTCCTCTCTCGCTGCACACTGCATCTTCTCCTCTCCTCGCTGCACCTGCAGCTTCTCCTCTCCTCGCTGCACCACTGCAGCTTCTCCTCTCCTCGCTGGCCCTGCAGCTTCTCCTCTCCTCGCTGCGCCACTGCAGCTATTCTCTCTCCTCGCTGCACCTGCAGCTTCTCCGCTCCCCCCCCCCCCCCCTCGACTGCCACGGCATCTTCTCTCCTCTCCGCGCTGCACACTGCAGCTTCTCCTCTCCTCCCTGCCCCACTGCAGCTTCTCCTCTCCTCCCTGTCCACTGCAGCTTCTCCTCTCCTCCTGCACCACTCTGTTTCTACTGTTTTGCTGGTTGTGTTGTGTTGCCAATCAGGACCAGAGCAGAATTGCCAGGAGAGGACCCAGGAGCCAGTAATCGTACAGCTTAGAATAATTTGCCTCTCCAGGGCCTCTCATGTCCCATAGGCCGCCGACTCCAACATTTGCACATCCCCCACCAGGGTCTTTTCTCTGGGCCTGGAGCTGCCGGGGACCCAGAATACCGGAGTGGCAGGCGGGTTGCGGCCTATCACGCATGTCACGTGCTTTGTACGGGGACCGGAGGGCTGTCCTACAGCCTGGCAGCCTCTCCACAGGTGGGTGTGGTGCAGAATATGGAGGGAGATGCTGTGATACTGGTTCTCCCTTGGGCAACCCCTGAGTTCTGTAAGATAAGTCCCTGGTAATATGGTTAGCCCGTGGTGGTAAACAGCATATCCAGTATCAACGTAGGCAACTTATGCAAAATAATTTTTCACCGTTCATTGAACACACAACAGGGCAGAACGAGTAACACATCTTAGCAGCAATAGTGGTGAGCTGGAATATCATGGAGAGCTTGTCCCAGGAAGGTTACACACTGCCTGATACACTCTTCAACTGGGCTGTTAGCAATGGAGCCAGATGGGGACCTCTGCTCTGGGCTGAAGCTACTGACTGAATCCAACACCATCGGCTATATCCCTGACAGGTGTTAGCACTTCTCCATAGCTTTCCAGCTTGCTTTACAAGAACCTCATTGGACATAACATCTCACAGAGTTAACTCTTGCTTTACCCGGCAGTGGCTACACGCAATTACCTAAGTTTTTAGCTAATGTACTTCTGGATGAGTTGCGTAGCGCCAATAGCCCCGTCAAGGAGAGGGCGCTATATGCAACAACCATCTTGCTATACCTTGTAAGGTGTGTTGCACATACACCAACCTTCGGAGTGAGAACCAGAGGAAGTCACTGATGACATGCCAGTGTGAAGGCTCCTTCGCTACAGGAGCATCAGAGGAATCCGACAACTGGGAAGGAGCCTGCATTTTACTCAGCTCTGAACAGAGGGACCAGGAAACACAGGACTGTGGATTCGAGACCTTTTTGGGAGTTGAGTTTGGTTAATTACTTCCAAATCCTCCATATCAACCTGAAATGCAGTGGTCAGAATACTGCCATATGGTGCATTAATAGTACGTCATAGGGTGTCCAAAGATTAGTGTCACACCTTTAGTTTGGGGCCCCAAGAGGACCCTGTGGTTCCCTATGGACGCGTTCCTACACATATGCGTTTTGGAATGAAGTCTTTAGGCGCCCCTGATTGACCAAGTCTGATATGACTGACCCATCCCCACATGGCTACTCCTACCCCCCTCTAGTATCGGCTTCCCTGTGACCCCCCTCCGCCGCCTAACCTACATGCAATTACACGTGTGTCACACACGACCTGCCCATTACTGCCCGCAGTCCAGAGGTCACGTGCCTTGGCCCCGGACCCCACAGATAATCTGCTCCACATCTAGAGCAGTCGTATCAAGGATGATCGTGTCGTATAAAGATGTTTTTATATGTGAAGACTCCAATGACCTATAAAATGTTATTGGGGAGATACCGGAGTTATCATCGAAGAGACGACGTGTATCTCCGCCTCAGATATATAGATATCATTGTACAGTATCAGGGTGTCACCGTCACCAAAGAACGCGCAGGGCGTCTTATTACAGCGGTGCGGGGCGTCCTATTACGGCGGTTGCGGGGCGCCCTATTATAGCGGCGGGCGGGCGTCTTATTAACGGCGGTGCGGGGCGTCTTAGTATACTGCGTGCGGGGCGTCTTATCTGCGGTGCGGGGCGCTTATTATGCGGTCGGGTCGTCCTTATTATGGCGGGTTGCGGGCTCCTTATTATGGGGTGCGGGGCGCCCTTATTTGCGGTGGCGGGCGTCTTATTATAGCGGTGCGGGCGCCTTATTATAGCTGTTGCGGGGGTGCCTATTATAGCGGTGCGGGTGTCCTTCTTATAGCGTGCGGGGCCGTCCTTATTATAGCGGGTGCGGGCGCCTATATAGCGGTGTGGGGTGTCTTATAGAGTCGGGCGGGGGCCGTTCTTATTCTAGCGAGTGCGGGGCTCCTTATTATAGCGGTGCGGGGGCACTCCTATTATAGCGGCGCGGGGCGCCTTATTATAGCGGTGCGGGGCGTCCTATTATGGCGGGGGGCTCCAGCCAGTGCAGTGCGGTATATAATACTGACAGACACCACACAATTATCAGGCGTTTATGAAGGGGGAAAACCCTTTAAAATTAAAAGATGAAACACCTGGATGCTGGGATCAGTTCACACCTTGTTCTTCTTATTTTAGGAGAGGGCAGCGGAAACTGAGCAAAAGAGCCCAATCCCCTTAAGTTCCCTAGTGACTCATGTACAGCCCCCACCTGTATACACGGCCTCCCCCCGTAATACACGCTCGGCACACCAGTATACTTACCCCCCCTCACACCCTCAACCCGTATACCCCCGCACAGCCCCCGACCCGTATACACCGCCTGCACCGCCCCCAACCCGTATCACCCCCTGAACAGCCCCCACCCGTACAACCCCCTGGCACGCCCCACCCTTATACCAACCCCCTGTCACACCCCCCCCGTTACACCCCCGCACAAGCCCCACCCGTATACAACCCCCTGCACAGCCCCCACCCTAGACACCCCCAGCACAGCCCCCACCCGTATACACCCGCCCCCTGCACATCCCCCAACCGTATACACCCCCTGCACAATCCCCCACCCGGATACACTCACACCGCCCACCCTTACACGCAACCCCCCAACCGTATACACGCCAAACCGCCCACGCCGTATTACCACACACCGCCCCCTTTATTGACGCCCCACACGGCGCCAACCTTTATAACCCCCTGTTCCACCTGTAAGAACCCCTGTCACCCGATGCATGACCTCTGCACACCCACAGACTTGTATACATCCACCATAACACTGTTACATCCTGGGGTCATTATCAGACTTTGTAAACTTTACACGGCTGAAAAGCGGATTTGTAATGAATCCAGAAGAAAAGTTACAATTTTTTCCCTCATAACCTCCGGCCCAGAGGCGGTCGAGGCGCGGGAGGCCTTCCACATAGAGACTTGGTGTGCTACTTTTCAGACAAAAGTCTAAAAAAAACCAACGCCTCCCAGCCTCATAGATATACCGAGGGTAAACTCAGCACCAAATAAAAAAAATCCCCAAAACAAGATACATGTGCCACCAGCGTACACTTTGTATTCACACACAACACCTACCTTAGGCTCCTCATTCCTCGGGAGTGGGTGCCGGGTTCTGCTCTGCGGTCACTTACCTCTCCTCCTGCCGCCCAAATCCTTGTGCCACTATGGCTGCCGGCCGCTCACCCCTCCCTCTCCTTTAATTGAAAGCAGCTGATTTTGGGTTGGATCAGGTGTCCTGTCAAGTGAACACTTCCCTTCCCCTGTAGTGCAGGTGGGGGGCTCTCCATACACATCCAGCCTATACCCATAGATGATAGGGTAATAATATAATCCCGCATATAGTCACCAAATACTAACCACTGGAAGACTCCATACAAATGACAGGAACATGGTCAAAATAATCACTGCACTGCTAAGGCCGCGTTCACACATGGACTTTGAAATTTGTTTCTAAGGGTAGATAAAGCGCCCGAAACGTCTGTCACCCGTCTTTACCTCCGCCCCGCACGGCTCTATGTCATATTGTTTACTATTGGATGAAATAAATAAGAGAATATTTTATGGTGAGAGCCGCATCTTCTCTTTTTTTGTTATGAAGTTGTGTAATTCAAACAAAAACCCCGAGCGGCCTTCTCCTCCCCTTTGCACATCGCTCCCTAGCGACCACCACGCGTTGGATATATACAAAAACATTGGCACATTTACGTACCGGTCCTTGTCGCTATATCCAGCGGTGCGTTGTCCAACGCTGATGCGGGTCTCCCGGATTCACTAAGGTCGTGCGTCCCGATGTCACCATCTGTCGCTGCTGCGCCGAGGTCCGCCGGAGTTCACCTTCTCTCTGGGTGCATGTAAATCCATTGATATTGCGACACAATCCGTTTGTAAAACCTTCCGTTGTTTGTCCGAATCACACCCCCCCATTTCTGTCACGTGCAAGCCGGCACCGATGCGCCAAATCCGCTTCACGGTATCCAAAAAACAGAGCATCACAGCGCAAACGGAATATAATTCGAGAAACCCCAAATGGGCGTATTCGTATCCTTATTAAAGAGCCCATTGGATTTCTATGGAAACGTGTCTGTGCTCCCCAATGCGTTTAAAAACACAATTCAAACTCCATATTGGACCAATCACTGCCCACAGGTCGTAGGAGTGGTAGGGGATTCGTGTAATTTTGTACTTTACTATTTGTGTTTTGTTTGAAAGGTGAGTGAATATCACTTTCGCACAAATCGAGGTGTGGCCATAGGCGACCCATGACGGATAAAGCAGTGGGTCGAGTCTACGCACGGCAACAGCAGTCACTCTCGTAATTGCAAAAAACCGGCTGGAGGTAAAGAAGACCAATGAGAGCGGAGGTATGAGACCCGACCACCAGAGAGTGATTATGCAGGTGTACAACATCTCCATAGGAGACATGGAAATTGCAATTGTCCAATCACCATTGAGCATTTATGGGCGGATTATTCGTGAGCCCCTGGCGGGCAGATAACCTGCTAATGTTTACAGTTTCTCAGGACTTTTTATGGTACATAATTTCTTCTTCACTCAAAGGTGAAAAGATAAGAGATAATTTATAGTCAAATGTTTTCTTAAGGTAAAACAACAAGAAGATCCTCCAGATCGGAGATGTCAACTTTCTCCTGCGGCGCTACATGACGCTGCACTTTGTGGTGACCTCAAGACCATAGTGACAGGATATTGGTGTTTGGTCCTCTTTTGGGAATCAGGTGGCCTTCAACCTAACCTCATCCACCCCACCAAACACCATTACCAGTCTGTACTGGACCTCTAGTACCTGACCATGTCTACATCATCCTCCCTCATCTCCATTACCTGACCTCTGGTACCTGACCATGTCTACATCTCCCCACATCTCCCTTACCCTGACACTCTGGACCTGACCATGTCTACATCTCCTCCATCATCTCCATTACCATACCTCTAGTACCTGACCATGTCTACATCTCCTCCCTCCTCTCCATTACCATACTCTGGTCACCTGAAACCAGTCTACATCTCCTCCCCCTCCTTCCATTAACCTGCCCTCTATACGGCAGAAGCGCCACATCTACCACCAATCTTGGATTACGGCCATTTTGTCGGCTGTTTGTGACCCCACCCCCTTCCCCTCCATATTTTTAGATGATCTCTGTATTTGTTGTACTGGGAGCCTTTTTCATTGTGACTTGTCTTATTTATTTGAAAATGTTTACAAGTTTGGGAATTTTCTGTCTATTGTCAATGAGCATTACAAAAAAAAAAAATCCCCTCCATGGGGCTCATGTATCACATATGGCAAGATGGAGTCATATACTGGAGCCATTTTGTTTTTAATCAAAGATTTCCCACTTCTGCATGGGGTTTGGGGGGGGGGGGGCCATAGCTTTGGCTGTACTGCCATTTTGAGGCAGTTGGAAAGTTGCACTTTTTCTGCTCTCCTTGTCGGGGAATGAGTAAGTGTAAGTGTTTTGCCCCATAGATTCTAGGCAAAGGTTTAAGGTCCGCTGCGTCAGCACTTAGTTCATTAAACAAAATTGCTCCAAGTCCCAGCAGTTCTCTCAGGACTGAACCTTGGCCTGACTGAGATACCCAGTTCTTCCACGAAGGCGATGGACATAGCGCAAGCGCACAGCGAGATTCCGCAGCTGAACTGCCGTGGTCACCTATTTAGCTCAGAAACGTCAGCCCCACCACCTGTCTGAGCACGGTGTGGTAATGTACGCATAGACTTTCAGGACTACATTGATTTATCTGAGCTGGCATATAAGGCGCAACCATGTAACAAACCATTAGCTAGATAGAGCAGCCACTTTTGGTACTGGACACCCCCTTTAATATTTGACGAGAACGGGTGTGGGGCAATCCATAGGGTGGGCACAGCTTCATGAGCCAAGCGACTTATGCGAGGAGTTGGAGTTGCGTTGGCTACTGAGCTTAACTCATTCCCACTAAATCAGAAAATAAAATGATCAGAACAGACCCCCCCCCCTCCCCCCCTCATTGGACGTCAGTAACTTTGTCAAACTTTGCTCTCCCCTCGTCGGAGTTCTGGGGTGTGGATTGTTTTTGCCCTTGACTCTGGTGAAATTTGGATAAATCCGGGTTCCGTGTTCCCGGGGGGCTCCAGACAACCATGAAGTTGGGGCCTGTGGTAGGGAGGGTTAAGTGTCCTACCCTGGGAGTTGACATTGGGACCAACCCGTGGGTGCATTAAAAGCTAATGGAGCGGAAAAGGAAGGAGATAGGGGGAAGTATCGTGTTTCAACACGTGGGAGGCGATTAATGCAATGAGATTTCCTGCCTCTTCCCTCCTGATAGCCGCTCTGCTGCTGCTGGAAAAAGAGGTGGAAAAAAAAAAGCGGCCGCCAGCGGGATGACCCCCCATTGACTTACAGCTCCCGTACTACCAAACTAACCTAACAAGCCTTTTGATCAGGGGGGCAGAGTGGTGCTTTTTCCACGGTGATCTTTTGGGTGGTAACTAACCGATATTGGTTCCTCTATTCTATTAGAATCTTTAAATGGCAAAACACCGACTACAATTATCGGATAATGAGATTCAGGTATTGAAAATCCGAAAAAGTATGCCATTCCATGCTTTTAAGGGAACTTCGAACTAGAAGCCATATTTCCTCCCCCCCTTAAAGGTCGTCTCGTCGTTGCCTGACCTGTATCATGTACCTGAGTAAGTGTCCTCCTGTACGTGCGTCGGGCCGTTTTGCACCTGCTGTGGTGTCAGAAAAGGTGAAGCGTTCAGGTGTGGGAGGTGCCTGCTCTGGTTCGGGGCAGATTGCTATCCCATCCCGCCGCCTGATCCTTGTTTGCAGGCTGAAGCGGTGTTGTTCTCACAATGAACCTTGTCCATCATCCATGCGGGGAAGCGGTGACCTCACCCCTGCTCTGATGTGGTCGCTGTCTATACAGAAGGACAACTCTTCTTCTCATTCGGGGTCCTTCATTCAATAGACATTGTAGGTGCAAGGTTGTGTGGGTGACTAGCACTACCAAGTGGAGCAGGGCATAACAGGTGTGGGTTACTTCATCCTCCTAGAGGCGCGTGGGTAGTCACCCAGGAGGTGATCAATACACCTCATAACTAGGACTGGGGGTAGTGGGGGAGGCTTTCGTGCCAGGGAATCTTGCCGCTAAAGCCCCCGTGGGGTACTTGGGCCATAAGTTCTTCCCTCTGACTCTCACTGCTCCCCAGGCATAATCCAAGTGTCCTTGAACTGTAGGCGCCTCAGCCTGGGTGCCCCCCCCCTTGATTAAGTCCCCGACGGGGCGTCGTGCGCCTCTAGTGCCCCCGAACCACCGATTGTGTGCCCATGTGCTAAGACCCTCGGGTGGCCCCACCGTGTTTAATGTATATATATGATAATCATCGTAAAACGACTTCTCTTGCAAAACTTTTGCCTTTCGTCTTGCCACAGAAATATCGAAACGACATCCCGGGATCCGGCAGTGCCTTTATCCCCAGACCATACACGCCATCACCACCGAGCCAGGACCTGCAGTGATGGTCCACGCCACAGTGATCCCCTCCTGTCCAATCCCTACCGCGAGCACACCGGACGGGACCCCACCGGTGCAGAATCACTCCCTCACTAGCGGACATGCCGCCCTACAACGCCCCGGCATTCTCAGATCATCGGGGACCACCTCTGGCCCGGTCAGAAAAGTTATTAGCAGGGTAGGTGGCGGCAACCGGACCCACATCCACGTGCTGGAATTATACCTGAACATATTCCTGGTATTTCATTGCTTCTCTGAAAATACACTACATCTCTTGTCACCATTACTCAGAATCCCATGAAATCATTCCACCAGGGCCTAGAACCTGCACTATGAATCATCAAAGTCCAACATACGTCGACATAATGTGTACAATAATATCTCCACTGTTAATGGCAAGGCTATAGAAGGCAAATGCGACAGGGAGATCCGATGGGTGGACTCATGATTGACTACTTAATCGGCCCCCTATGTACAGGAATATACCTACTATAATACTGAATACTGCCCCCTATGTACAAGAATATAACTACTATAATATCGTACTGCCCCCGATGTACATGATATAACTACTATAATGACTGCCCGCTATGTACATGAAGATCATCTATTAAGACTGCCCCCACCTTAGGTACTAATAGCATACTATATACTGCCCCCCATGTCCAAAAATATAACTTAATACTACTATAATACTGCCCCTATGTACAGAATATAAATACTATAATCTTGCCCCCTATGGACAGGAATATAACTACTATAAATACTGCCCCTTATTTCAGGATATCACTAGCTATAAATACTGCCCCCTATGTACAAGGAATATAACTACATTATACTGTCCCCCTATGTACAAGGAATAGAACTACTACCATACTGCCCCCAGGACAGGATAATAACTACTATAACCTGCCTCCTATGTCAAGAATATAAACCACTATAAACACTGCCCCCTGGTACAATAATATACTACTATAAATACGCCGCCCCTTGATACAAGAATACAACTACTATAACTGTCCCCTATGTACACAGAATATACTACGATAATACTGCTCCTATTTACAAAGCATATAACTACTATAATACTGCTCCTATTTACAGGAATATAACGAGTAAATACTGCCCCCTAGGTATAGGAAGATACTACGATAAACTGCTCCCTAATGTACAAGAAGCTAACTACTATATTACCTGTCCCCTAATGTACAGAAATAACAACGCTATAATACGGCGGCTCCCTAAGTACCAAATATACTACTATATCCTGTCCCCTATGTACATGGAAAATAACTACTACTATAATACTGACTGCCCGCCTATGACAAAATATAACGACTATAATACTGCCCCCCTATGTAACAAGAATATAATACTATAATACTGCACTGCCCCCCTATGTACAGGAAAATAACTACTACGATAACATACTGCCCCCTATGTCAGAATATAACTACATTACTGCCCCCTAGGTACAAGAATATAGACTACTATAATCTGCCCCCTTGAACAAGAATATAACACTTATACTGCCCCTATGTACCAAATATAACTACTATAATACTACTGCCCCCTATGGTACCAAGAAATCTACTACTAGAATACTGGCCCCCCATATGCACAATAAAATATACCTACTATAATACTGCCCCCTATGTAAGAGCATAAACTACTGATCACGACTGCCCCCCTATGGACAAGAAATAACTACTATAATCTGCCCCCTATGTACAAGAATATAACTACTATAAGAACTCGCCCCTATGTACAGGATATAATGAACTATCATACTCCTCTCTATGTACAGGCAAATACTACTATAATACAACTGGCCCCCCTAATTTACAAGATATAGACTATACATACGTGCCAATACTGCCCGCCGATGTACCAAGATAACTACTATCCTACTGGGTGGGTGAGGCCAGCCCCCTTTGCGGACACACCACGTTTAAATCTGTTGTGCTGACTCCTGGATCTCGGGTGGTCATTGTTTGGGGCGTTACCATCGAACATTCCAGTCTCCTGATCATTGGGCGGCCCAGGTTTTTCCCGTCTGAGGCAGGTCACTTTTATAACATAAATCATTTCCTTTGACGTCAGACGTTATAAGCAAATTGTGAATGTTATATGTTGTACCACAGAACCCCCCCATCATCTCTCCGGGGTCGGGCTGTGTCTCCGTGCAATTGCTCCATACCGGGACCCACAGCTTCCTACAGACCAACGGCCTCTTACATCTTGTTGGGGGGGTGGTTGACCGCAACGTCGGCTAAATTCTTGTTTTCGTTTTCTTGACCACCGCTTGTCACCCGAGGAAGAGGAAAATCGGAGTGGTCCAGGAGAGAAAGAACACCTGGCCTGCCGCAAAGTGTCCAACAGGAGGCTATAACTACGACAAACTCCAGCGTACGTACATCTTTCCGTCAATTACTGCTGACTAAGGCGCTGAACTTACATCCGCATATGGTGTCATTCCCCCCCCCCCCCCCCCGGGCAGAATCTAAAAATTTTTTTTATATTAATCTCTAGTGGAGACCCAAAATTCTTGGCATCAGAGGTTTTTTAGAATAACAGCAACACGAATATGAGGGCACTACAATCTCTGCTGTGTGGTGTCCTTGGGTGTTTTGGGACTGGGGCTGCACTGTCACTAATGATCCCCCCCTTCAAACAAGTCCACGGGAGGAAGGGGTGGCTATGGGGTTTTAGACGTGTGTGGTGTGTTGTTTGGGAAAGATATGTCCGCCAAGAACAGAGGTACCGCCGATGGAACCTCCATGGCCTCATTCGCATCTCTCTCAACATCTTAAAGAGATTTTAGAGCAAGATGGAAATTCAAAAAGTTGTTATGGGCTGGAGTTCGGTTGATTTTTGGGAAGCACCTCATGGATGGTGATGGCGCCTCCTGCTCCACAGCCACATAAACCTGGACATTACTGGTGGCCCCAGCAACTAGACCTTAAGTTTCCAACTTTCCAGTATGCACGTCATTTCCAGTTTACAAACGGTGTCCTAGTTTGTAAGTCAAAGTATCTCAAGGCCTGAATGTTCTCATGAATTTCTGGAGCACCATCCGTATTTTTGTTCTCTTCATGTGTAAAAAGGACAATTCAGTGTCTTTTTCCTTTTTTCTTTTCATTCAGGAAACTGGAAAAACTGGAACAGAAAAATCAGGTCTACAGAAAGAGAATTCGGAGCATACAGAAGAGAAGGACAAACTGAGTTCATGCTGGTGGCCCAACACCCATGTTTAACGATCCCAGGAGAACGACCGGGATCGCCCCCACTCCAACGCTCAGCGGCTGCCCGCGTTCTGTCCGCTTTATTGCCAGTAGAGGGGTTCAAACATGAACCCGTCGATGACCCATCACACCGCTCCTCCTCGCCCCACTGACACAAAACGCAGATCTCTTGCATCAACCAAACCGCTCAACATGAGTGGAAACTTCTTCATTCAACGAGGAACCTCTCACACACAGCCCTCGGGATTCATCACCACCGATCGCCGGGACCTCCGACGCACCTAACCTTGTCTTCACCTACCCAAGTGTGTTGGTATCAGAGGCATCGTGACCCATCCCGCACTGCATCCTTCCGAGTCTTTGCTCCTAGCTCATCGTCGGAGCAGCAGTCATTGGGGACCAGTCCTGCTGAAATTCCTTGAACTCCCCGACCTGCCGGCCTCTGGAACAACCGCTGCTACAGAGCGAACTTTACCTATAACATATCCGGAGATTGTCAGGAGTATGGACACCTGAGTGACCGGCCTTCCCGACTTCGGACATGTTGTACTTGAAATTCATAACTGTATCTTACACTTCTGGACGCTTCAGTGTAGCTTTGACTTTCCCGGGGGGGGGGTCTTGGAAGAGGCTGCATACAAGCACAAGTTCACATCCCACGGGGTTAAATTATTTCCAGCTCTGGACACATTCAAAATTCGCAATCTTAATGGTCCGATATTACAGGTCTGTACCAACTCTCCGCTCTCCCCAATTCCCTCCCCCACCTCGTTCGGGGCACTTTAAGTGGGTTTTACTCTAGAAGAATTTGGTCGTCACTGGATGAACGTGTCCAAAGAAAGTTTTGTCTGTTTTCGGATTTATTGCTTTTTGGCATTTTGGGGCAACTTTTGGGTTGAAGTTGTCCCAGGCCTATTCTGATTTAACTGAAAAACAAAAGGAACAAAAACAGCCATGGAAAAAAAACAATTTGTTGCCACCCAGTCATTAGGGGAGAAGACGGCCGTTAACGCCCACCAGCAAGCATGCATTAGACGTCCACAGCCAAGACTTTCCCGGGCCTCTTTTTTCCTGGTAAACTCTTTGAATAATAGTGTATTCGGTGGAGAAACTTACAAAAAAAAAAAAAATGTAAAAAAATTGGTCAATACCGGGTGTGGGGTGGCACAAACCCAAAAAAAACCGTTGTGCCTTTCGCGAATGATCAATTTCTACGTTGTCAAACCGAGGCCCAGCCGACGCTCTGATCTTTGGGAAACAGCGCGTTTGTAAGTGGTGTCGATTTGGTCGATCTGTGACCTCTCGTTTACTAGAATACATTCATATTGTGTAAATGTTGGACCGCGTGTAATGATTCTCATGACGTAATCCCACATAGAGGCCCACGGGTGCCCGAGGGGGCTCTGCTACAGGAAGCAAGCAGTATTATATTTGGCACGGCCAGAAATGAAACGTGTGGGAAGAGGGGGGGGTACAGATTTTTTGCAAATCGGGGCTAGACTTACACCGTGAACGCCGCTGTTTCCCATAATAAAATGGCGTCAATTCTCCACACGCCGTATATGCCAATGGGTTGAGATCCAATCCGGTGCCTAAGTATTCCCAACAATGGCCTTGGTTAATACCGCCAACAGGTGTCCAAAACTAGAAAACATGGCTGCTAATTGAAAAACAGCGCCACTCCGTTCTCAGGACGTGGTGTGGTATCCACAGCTTCATTGAGGCAAAGATATCATTCCAGACAGTACCCGACATACAACGCCAAAATCCGATTAACATCCCCTTTAAACCCCAGAAATGTTTATAACAGTGGTCTTTTATTTTTGGTATTCCGCCCTCGTAACATTTGAGTTAAAAAATTTTACTCTCAATATTTTTTTTTTTTTAAAACTTCCACAGTACGGTAATGTTTGTATTGTTTAACAGAAAGCAAATGTTCATAAATGCTTGCTTTCTATGGCGGCATAATAAGGTTTTTTGTGCGCATAAGGTCGACAGACACCTGACCCACGAATGTAAAGCACGATCTCGTCCTACGTGATGGTGGTGGATATAGTTTAACCCTAAACAAAATATTGTGCTAGGAGTGCTTCGAAACCATTTTTTCAGTTTTGATAATAATCCCGTAGATTGCAGACTTGCACAGTAAAGGCGGGTGAGCCTACAGGTTGCCATAGAAACACAGCCTGTATAGGCCAGTTGTGGCTAGAAGCCTGCTCTCACCGTATATTTTGCTAGTCCCTCCCCACGAGGTCGTGGTAGGGGCGCCTTCAGCCTGACCTCTGTCTTGTGCCACTTTCTGACCCTCCCGTATCACCGTGGCCGTAGAATTAGGCCCACGACTTATCGTACGTTTGGGCCATCAATCGACTAGATCCGTTTTCATTTTCTCAACCGCAACATTGTTGGAAGAGGGAAACTGATGAACATACTATGTACATGGACTACCGCAGATTTAACAAAAACCTAAAAACTGCAATGGGGTTATTTTGTAGATAGGCCCTGAAAATGTTTGTTTTGGTGTAAACAAAAAAAAAAAAAATGGGCAGAGTCCCCCTCCTAATTTATTTATTGCGAGTTTTTGACTATAAAAATATGAATTATATTGTTGATGTTTCAGACCTTCTTTGCACTATATGATGATGTCTAGGGTCCTGAATCCCCGAGTCCACTCCCTCCGGGATCAAGGCAGGCCATTTTGTATCTCGACCCTCCGCAGGCCAGTTTGTTGTCCCCGCTGCCCCAATCCACAGATGCGTATTAGTTCAGAGCCATTTTAGGCGCCCATTTTGGGCCTATTGTTGGGAGTCTTTAAATAATCCCCCCCAGAATTATAATCTGTCCACGACAAGCCATAGATCTCTTTATGGCTTGTTTGGCTTTTTGCATGGCGCTTTGTGCCTGTAATCGTTACTTGTAACGGTAACGTGGTCCGAATGACTGTGTTCCAGCGGACCCGTTTCTAAACGGGCTCATTTACATAAGGTTCAGAATTAAAAAAATTTTTGTTAAAGATGGAGTTTTTTGAGTCTGGGAATCTCTTTAAAAACTGACGTACTTAGACACTACCTTTTGTTACTTGTAAAGGCGGAGTCACCCTAAACTTGATGAACGATACTACAAATGAACCTGGGAATAACATCATGGTGGCGGTTTAGTGCTGTGTCTTTTGTTTTTTTTGTTTTTAATATTTTTTTTTTGTGCGATCCCTACTTATTTCGTTCTTTTTCTCTTAACTTTTTTCATCTTACTGGACCGGATTTATCTTTGCGCGCAGTTGCGCCATCTTCTACCACATCTGGATTACGGCCATTTTGTGTCGCTGTGTGTGACCCCCCTCCCCCTCCATATTTTTTCGATATCTCTGTATTTGTTGTATTGGGAATCCTTTTTCCTTGTGAGTGTTCTTATTTATTGAAAATGTTTACAAGTTGGGGAATTTTCGGCTATTGTCAATGACATTACAAAAAACAAAAACAGCCCCCCCTGTGGTCGTGTAGCACGCGTGGCCTTAGAATTAGGCCCAAGACTGTATCTAAGTTTGGCCATAGTGACTAGGATCCGCTTTCATTTTATAAACCGCGCATTGAAAAGGGAAACTGAATGAAATACTACGTACAGCAGATTTAACAAAAACTCTAAAAACTGCAAATGGGGTTATTTGTAGATACGGCCCAGAAATGTTTTGTGTAAAAAAAAAAAAAAAAGGGGCAGAGTCCCTCCTAATATTCTATTTATTGCGAGTTTTTGACTATAAATAAATTATATTGTATTTTTCAGACTTCTGTGCACTATATGATGATGTCTAGGTACTGAAATCCCCAGTCACTCCCCCTCCAGTGAGCAGAGGCAGTCATTTTGTATCTCTACCTCTGCAGCCATTTTGTGTCCCGCTCCCTCCACAGATACTTATTCAGCCATTTTAGGCGCCATTTTGTGCCTAGTTGTGGGGAGTGCTTTAAATAATCCCCCAGATTATAATCTGTCACAAACAAAGCCATAGATCACCTTATGTGGATTTTCAGTCGCTGCTTTTGTGCCTGTAATCTTTACTGTAACGTGTCCGAATTACTGCATGCCAGCGGACCGGTTCTGACGGGTCTCATTTACATAAGGTTCAGAATTAAAAAAAAATTTTAAAAGATTTTTATTTTTTTGATTGTACTGCCATTTTGAGGCAGTCGTGTCAAGATGGCGGCTTTTTTCCGAGCCTGCCATAGGTCATGTGTGGAGATACAGCACAGCCACGTTCATAGACTGGAGTGATGCCGATATTATTATTATTATTTTTTTTTTTTTTAGAAAGAGGCAGCCATATTTTCCAAATTTAGTAAATGAAAACTTTACAAGTTTTTTACAATCATTCTCCATTGTTCACACATGAGATTCTGATGTCTCCTGCACTAAGATTTGTCTTAAGTAACTGGTTTCTGCTCTAAATAAGGGGGTCCCATCAATCACATGGTAGACCTTACCCCCCACCCTGGCACACTGGGGGACCAGGGCCTTCTACCTTCTTAGGTACCTGAGCTATTTAAAGGGCTCTTCCAGTCAAGTACAACCTCTTACTTGCAGATACATTGTTGTCCTCAGGGGCAATATTCTATTTTTTTCCCCCCCAGACTCTACGGCTTTGACAAGTTTGGACATTTTTTTTAAGCAGTTGTCTCCTTCATTCTACTTGTATAACGTGGATTGGTCACTAGAGGGCAGTAATGACTATGAAGAAGCTCCTCCCACCATAAACAAAAGATGAATTTTGAATAAGATGATGGTGGGAAGGGGATTTTAATTACAAAAAAGGGATTTTTATAAAACTAAATTTATACTACAGATCTGGGGAACGATTTTATACGCTACCGTCGACGAAATGGAGTGTGACTGGAACTGCCCTTTAAATCACGACGATTGGAAATTTCCACTGCCATAGCGTGCAAGATCATCACTACAATAGTCTATTGGGTTTAGGAAGTTTTACACTGAGCTCCGGGGGGCAAGGAATGGTCCCACCGGGGCCCAAGTAGGTGGTTTGGGGGGCTCCGAGCACAGGTTTGACCTTAAGTGACCTTGTAAGATGCCGTGGGTTGGCTTTTTCACGATATCTGCGTATCGTATGACACTGCGATTCCTTCATAGCGTGTACAGACGTTGCGAGTACCTTGCATTTTCTGCCAAATTGGATAAAAGCCTTTGACATTCCCAGAGGGGGTGTCACGCCAGAGCGAGCTAACGTACTGCGGGTCAGTGTGTGTGCCACATGTACCGTGTCCAATCACGTGCCAGCTTTCTTGTGTGTTTTGTATATATATTTTTATACCCAGATGTTTGATGATGCCGCTAGTGCTGCCCCCTACAGGCTGTGTACATGGAGCTGTTGTCTTCTCGTTGTAACCCCACCCCCTTTTCCCGCGGACTGGAAAGGGGCGGGGCTTAGCGTTTCGTGTGAGCAGATCACGTGTAGTAATTCTGATTCGATGGGATCATTCTCTATCTCTTCTTCTCTTCCTCCTGATCATTCTCTATCTATTCTTCTCTCCCTCCTGATCCTTCTCTCTCTCCTTCTCTCCCTCCTGATCCTTCTCTCTCTCCTTTTCTTCCTCCTGATCCTTCTCTATCTCTTCTTCTCTTCTTCCTGATCATTCTCTATCTCGTGTTCTCTTCCTTATGCTCCTTCTCCTTCTCTTCTTCTTTTCCTCCTTATTCCTCTCATAAATCCAATAGTCACAATAAAACAACATGTTCATCTTTTCCTCAATATTATCTGCTGCTTTTCCTCATTTCTTCTTTTCATCCTTCCTCTACATTCTTCTTCTTTCTTCTACATTCTCCAATTTCTCCTTTTTTTCGCTATATTTTTCTTTCTTAATCAATTTTTTCTGCCTACATTCAGTTCTCTTTCTTTTACTCCACTTCCTCATTTTCTTTCTTTTCTTCTCCTCCTTCCCTTTTACATTTACTTTCTTCTTGTTTTCTTTGTCTTCACTTTTCTTCTCCTCTTTCCGCTCCTTTTTCACCTTTTTTCTTAATTTTTCTTATTATTATTTCTTCTTCTCCACCTTATTCCTTTACCTTTCTCCTTCTTTATTTTCTTCCATTCCTTCTCATTTTATATTTACTTTCTTCTTATTTTCCTTGTCTCCTCCACTGTCTCTTCTTCTTTCCCTCCTTCAGTTACTTTCTTCTTCTTCTCCTTATTCTTCTCCTCCTTCTTCCTCTACTTTCCCGTTTTACTTCTTCTTTTTTGTAGTTCCTCTGTCTGGTTGCTCTTTTCTTCCTTCTTGTGATGCCCCAGTTGTGTCTTCCCTTTCCTCTTCATCTTTCCGCTTGTCTTTCTTCTGTTGTTACTTTATCTTCTTTTTGGTTGTTTCTTTTTCATGGCTTTTATATCATAAAGTTTCCTCTTTTCCTTAGACTGTATCTCTGGCCAATGACTGGAAGATGATTCTGCTATTTGTGGCAGCGGAAGATCCTTGTGGCTTCTGTGTTCAGGTAAATAAGAAACTTTGGGGGTCATTTACAAAGGGCCCGAATCGCGTTTTTACTGGCGGGTTATGCAAATTTTTCAGTTTTGCGGCGATCTTCCCTGCATTGCCCCGGGATTTTGGCGCACGCGATCGCATTGTGTCGCATTGGCGCCGGCATGCACGCGATGGAAATCGGGGGGCGTGGCCGAACGAAAAACCCGACGGATTCGGAAAAACCGCTGCATTTTTTTAAAAAAAGTGTCGCGGAACACGCACTTACCTTCACCAAGTATAGGATTGTGCATTCCGGCGGACTTCAGCGCAGCAGCGACACCTGTTGGGCGTTGGAGGAACTGCCTTAGTGAATCGCTGGAAGACCCGAATCCACCGCAGAGAACGCGCCGCTGGATCGCGATTGGACCAGGTAAGTAAATCTGCCCCATTATCTCGAGGGCCCATAACATCAGTCAGGGGCCACACAAGGAAATTTGTATAAGGCTGTTCCTTAGACCATTAGTATTTGGCTGCAGGACACCTAAAGTTTCCATGTCATCGATGTCCTCGGTCCTCCGGGAAGAGATTAACTCTTTCCACTCTTGATTGCTGGAGATCTTTATGCTAAAGGCGTCATCATTGGGGGGTCTGAGACCCCAATTTACTTGGCAACCAGAGACATATTCCCAGAGAGAGTGATTTGGGATTTACGAAGCCACTGACCTAGGGGTCTCATTATACCCCCAGACACCGCTGCCTGTACTTTGCCTTTAATAACGTCCATCCCCTTTAATATATCACCATGAAAGTCATGGAGGAGAAGAGAACAATCTCCGGGCTGTCACTGAGGTTTTCTGTTTTCCTATTAAGATTTAAGGAAACGTCAAATCCTCACCCGGAGATGGGAACACGGATCTCAGCGCAGTCACAGTGATGGATCTGATGGTTCTGTGTCCCCAGAACACAAAGATAACATCAGGATGTAATAATCTCCTGACAGGCAGCGGCCATGAGATAGATGACACCGAAAACGCAGCAAGTGTCATCTGCGGTCAAGTGTCTGCAACTTCACAAGAAGAAACCCTCTAACTAATGGCCGCCATTACTGCTTACTGCTGTCACCCAGCTTTCTGCAGACCCTGCAGGGTAGATAATTGGAGCGTGTCAGTCTTCACTGCAGCTCAGGCATTGAATTCATGAGGAAGATGAACATATATTATAGAATTATGGTAGAATAGATAACCCCTAATGGCTGCCATTATACGCACTGTCACCCAGCTCTCTACAGACCCTGCACAGCAATACATCACTAGTATTGTACATTGTAATCTCCGCAGCTCAGAGATTAAGTGGAATGGGATGGACCTATATAGGGGATGAGATGGTTCTCTATAGGGAATGGGATTGTCCTTTATAGTAAATGGGATGGTCCTACATTGGGAATGGAATGGTCCTCTAAAAGGGGTGAGATAGTTCTCTATAGGGGATGGGATGGACCTACATAGGGGATGGGATGGTCTTACACAGGGGTTGGGATGGTTTAATATAGGGATGGGATGGTCCCCTATAAGGAGTGTGATGGTTCTCTATAGGGGATGATCCTACATAGGGGTAGGGATGGTCCTCTATAAACAATGGGATGGTTCTCTATAGGGAATGGGATGTTCCTACATAGGGGATGGGATCTTCCTTTATAAGGGATGAGCTGGTCCTCTATATGAAATGAGATGATCCTCTAGGGGCTAGGATGGTCCCACATAGATGGTCCTCTATAAGGGATGAGAGGGTTCTCTATATGGGATTAGATGCCCTTGTATAGGGAATAACTCAGTTTTCTATAGGAGGTGGGATGATCCTCTATAGGGTGTGGGATGGTCCTACATTGGATGGGATGGTCCTATATAGGAGAAACTGAGGTCGAAATGTCATTGCTGAATTATTTCCCATTGCACTTTAATCAGTAGAGGCTCATGCAGAGCACAAGATCCCCTGCGTAGGCAGAGAGTTACACAATAACATATTGCTTTCATTAGCCACCACTAGGGGGAGCTCCGTATCTTGCTGCATACAGCTTCATGATATACTTCATGTATAACTATGTATAACATGTAAGGAATAAGCTCCTGAGCTCCCCCTAGTGGTGCCTGATGGCAGAGTTTTATCATATAAACCTTCTGTATCAGTTTACTGGTAACAAAAAGTTGCAATGTTGTCCTCAAATCATACGTTGGTCATAAATATGTGACTTATTTGCTATTTTTAGCCAATTTCTTAAAAAATAATGTCATGTTTTAAGTGAATGGAAACAGCAGATCCGCCTCTTAGTGTTTTCAGAGGGTTTGGAGCTTCGTATCTGGATTTTTGGATCATTGGAAATAACAAAAACATCAATATGTTTCATCTTTGTAGGAAGATCACACCAAAGACACGATGAAAGATCTGACCCGGGCTCTGGACTATTTACATCAACAGGTAATGGCAGAAAGTCCTATCCTTCCTCTATCATGTGTGGAAACCATCAGCAAGCAGATGTTCATCCTGGTCCATGGTTGTATGTAACACCAGGTTGGATTATTACCCCCCCCCCCCCCCCTTACAGATACTCAGCTCATTAACCCATCAATAGCCATTCAAAGTCTTAACAAATCATAGCCTAATGAGAGAATCTTATACTTGCTGATGGTTTCCTTGAGCAATTCTTCGAGAATTTTATTTTTTTTTTTTAATTGTTTTTCTTGTGTTTCAGCTTCCAAAAACTTTTATTAGTGTGGTGGACTTAACATTGCTGAGTGGCCTCTACCTGTCCGATCCCGACGATGCGGAGAGCAGGTAGGTGATAGGCTGGACCCTGTCCATAACAGATCAATGGCTTCTTATTGGCCAAAGCAAACAACCAGCAGAATTATGCATGCAGCTCTGGGTGTGACTGGAGTATAGGACAATGCACCAGCCCAGGATTATTCTGTACACCCCAGGCGCCTCCATGCTGATGGTTTTCACTATTTCTGTATTTCAGGAAATCCTGCGAGTGTTTCCGTAAACCATCAGACTATAACAAGGCCATGCTGCGCTTCTCCTTCCAGGTGAGATGGGATCAAGTGTGACATTGGGGCAGGAGGACATAATCTACAATAAACCTTAGGGCCGTGTTCAGACAGGATGGAATTGTCACAGATGATCTAGATCCAGTCACAATAAATGACAGTGGCTTAAATGCTTATTGGCAAATATTGGTGGAGATCAGTGACAGGGGTCATTTCTATTCTCTTATTCTGCCTCCTCCAGACCCCTCTGTCCTCCTCCTCCTCCTCCAGACTCCTCTGTCCTCCTCCTCCTCCTCCTCCAGACTCCTCTGTCCTCCTCCTCCTCCA
>WNYA01001171.1:9737-85849 GCA_019512145.1 Engystomops pustulosus
CCGTCATCTGGGTGGTAACTGATCGGTTTTCCAAAATGTCCCATTTCGTTCCTCTGCCAGATCTGCCGTCTGCTCCATGCCTTACCAGCCTGTTCTTCCATCACATCTTCCGGCTCCATGGACTACCCTAGCACATTGTTTCTGATCGAGGGGTTCAGTTTGTTTCTAAATTCTGGTGGTACTTGTGTAACCAGTTAAATTGAACTTTTCTCACGCCTTTCACCCACAGTCTAATGGCCAAGTAGAAAGAGTAAACCAGACTCTGAGCTGCTATCTCCGCCTGTGAAGGAAAAAGTTTTGGACCCCTGACCCAAGGTCATTTAGTTGTCCTTTTATAGACAACCTCTGGATACGGCACAACAATAAATCACAGCCCTGTATGGCTATAAGACTTAATTCACCAGCCTTTATTAGATAATTCACCAGCCACACATTAGATATATACAGTAAACAGAGTACAAAATACAAAGGTAGCACTACAAATAACAGCAGTTCAGTAAGTTAGTTACCTTATGGGTCATATTTATCAGGACCTCTGTGCAAGGCCAGTGGCGCAGAGGCCCTGAAATAATCGCAAATGCTAGCTTATTGCTAGCTTTTGCGATTATTTTCCAATTTCCTTATCCACTTCCGTCCGGCTGAAAAGAACATCAAGGCTGATGCTCTCTCTCTTGCCTCAGATGTCATTGGGGATGAACCGGCTCCTAGGCATGTCATCCCTCCTGGTTGTGGCCGCTCCAGTGGACCTTCGGCAGCTACCTCCTGGCAAAACCTATGTCCAACCTGCTGTACGCAAGAGGATTCTGACTTAGGGACATTGCTCACGTGTGGCTGGGTGCAGTGCTCTGTCGACCTAGTTTCCTGTTTCTATTGTTGGCCAGATCTGGTCAAGGATGTACGGGACTCTGTGGGCTCCTCCGCTTCCTGTGCCCGAAAAAAGCTGTCTCGTCTAAAACCTGTTGGTCTTATTCAGCCGTTGCCGATACCCAGCTGCCCTTGGACTCACGTGGCTATGGATTTCATCACAGACCTTCCGCCTTCCCCTGGCAATACCGTCATCTGGGTGGTAACTGATCGGTTTTCCAAAATGTCCCATTTCGTTCCTCTGCCAGATCTGCCGTCTGCTCCATGCCTTACCAGCCTGTTCTTCCATCACATCTTCCGGCTCCATGGACTACCCTAGCAAATTGTTTCTGATCGAGGGGTTCAGTTTGTTTCTAAATTCTGGTGGTACTTGTGTAACCAGCTTCAAGTTAAATTGAACTTTTCTCACCTAAGAATGCTAGAGCCTCGGGATTGGGCCACTGTGATTTCCTGACAATAAGAAATCCAAAAATGTACTTGCCTTTGGGCTGAGATGGACCATAACTGCATAACTGATTGATTTAAGTTTTTATGATTTTTTTGTCTCCTGTTTGAAAACGGAGGGAAAATCAGCTGAAACCTCTAGAAACGATGCGGCTACAGAGATCTTTTGAAGCTTGGACACCTGCCGTGTTAGGTAACACTAGTGAGCTCCATTAGGCCAATTACACTGAGGCTAGGGGGAAATGAGGGATTTGAGTAGTATATGGCCTCCCTCCCCCAGGCCATATTTATCACACCGCCATTTTATTACTGCCCATCAGGGCGAGTAGTCCACTCTGTTGCCATGGGCGGAGTTCTCATATAACTCTCTGGATTCAGCATCTGTCGGCTCTGCTCCATTCTTCATTAATTATGGACTGCATCCTCTCCCTGTGTCCTCGGACGTTCCTGCAGTTGAAGAATTGGCAAAGGATCTGAAGTCCATTTGGGAGCAGACTTGTCTGTCCTTGCTACAGGCTTCTGCACGAACCAAGTTCCAGGCTGATAAGAAACGCAGGCCTCCTCCTATCTTTTCTCCAGGTGACAAAGTCTGGTTGTCCTCCAGGTATGTCCGGCTAAAGATCCCTGGCTGCAAACTTGGTCCTCGTTTCCTGGGTCCCTTTGAGGTGCTGAGGCACATCAATCCAGTGGCCTTCAAGTTCCTCCCACCATGCGCATTCCGAACTTCTTCCATGTATCGTTACTCAAGCCTGTCACCCTGAACCGCTTCTCCCAGCAAGTACCTCTTCCTGCTCCTGAGCCTGACTCCACCGACATCTTTGAGGTAAAAGAGATCCTAGACATGTAGACGGTGAGAGGTAAGCGGCTCTTCTTGGTTTACTGGATTCGGGCTGGAGGAGAGATCTTAGGAGTGCGAGGACCAAACCCTGGACCATGATCTCCTACAAAGATTTCTCCCGCCAAAAAGAGGGAGGGGCTGAAGGAGAGGTACTGTCACTGGGGTATCGAGTCACCGGCTTACCCGTGCTCCTCTCTGTACCCCAGCTGTAACTTACCCATCCCCTCTCCTGTCCATGCGCACGCATACCCGGCTACTAGGGCGCATGTGTGCCGGCTTCATTAGATTTAAAGGGCCAGCCGAATGTTAATTTTGGCGCTGGTCATTTCCCAGAATCCCTTATAAACCGGCCACTTCCTACACACCCTGCCGGATCTTCGTGCTTAGTGCCATTGAAAACCTGGTGCCGCTTACATTCTGGTCCCAGGTGTCAGCTTACATCATCATCCGCGGTGGTCCAGTAGGTCCACTACCCCTGGAGCCTGACAGCCGCAATGAGATGATACTTGGAGTGCCCATAGATCAGACCCTAAGGCGTTTGCACAGGACCAAATTTTTACTGGATGGAGGGAATTTATACTGTAAGTTATGCCATCACATCACCATACAACTTTTAAATCAATACAAAGAGCTCTCTATAAACTTGTATATTGTGCTAGAAATTCAGACCTAGAACTTCAGAACTTGGCTTATTCTACAACTCAGGGAATAACAAAAAATTCATTGCATAGGAATGTCATTAGAGGAACTACCTCCCTCGTGTACTCAGTCTGCTATTAATAGTGAGAAGGTCCCATTTGACCAATTATTGGTGACATCATGGATGAGTTTCTCCGTCTTGTAGCTTTCTGCTGAACCATCCAGGAGGTCCGATTCCTGGAGAGGCCTATTACCTCTGTAAATCAGAGGTCATATTTCATCTAATTATCTGTCTAATTTGGGATACAACCGAGCTTCAAATCCAGATGTACGCTGTCAACGTGACAGATCATCCATGGTATTGCTCAACTTCTCATGTAGACTTACAAAAACAGGCTACAATAATAATAATAATAATAATTCTTTATTTATATAGCGCACACAGATTACGCAGCGCTGCACAAGCACATCAAATTGGTCCCTGTCCCCATGGGGCTCACAATCTAAACAACCTAACAGTATGTTTTTTGAAGTGTGGGAGGAAACCGGAGTACCCGGAGGAAACCCACGCAAACACGGAGAGAACATACAAACTCTTTGCAGATGTTGACCTGGGTGGGATTCGAACCCAGGACCCCAGTGCTGCAAGGCAGATGTGCTACTCACTCAGCCACCGTGCCGCCCTTACAACAAATTTCACTTTCACATTCCCGATAAACATGGAGGTAATATTGGCCTACTATAGTAAACATTACAGTCTGTATTTAGCAACAACTCCACAGAATGGTGGCTACATTTGCAAAGATATTGGGGGTCATTTAGTAAGGGCCCGATTCGCGTTTTCCCGACGTGTTACCCGAATATTTCCGATTTGCGCCGATTGTACCTGAATTGCCCCGGGATTTTGGCGCACGCGATCGGATTGTGGCGCATCGGCGCTGGCATGCACGCGACGGAAATCGGGGGGCGTGGCCGAACAAAAACCCGACAGATTCGGAAAAACCGCCGCATTTAAGACAAAAAATGTGTTGCGAAAATTACACTTACCTTCACCAGGTATAGGCCGGTGAATTTCAGGGCATTCCAGCGCGCCTCCGGGGAACTTCAGCGCAGCAGCGCCACCTGGTGGACGGCGGAGGAACTACCTTAATGAATCCCGGCCGAACCCGAATCCACCGCAGAGAACGCGACGCTGGATCGCGAACGGACCGGGTAAGTAAATCTGCCCCATTCTTGACAATAGACATTTAAGTTACTTGGAAAGTGTAGGGAATGGTTTTTGACTTCCATATCTGAATAGGTTTGGTTCTAGCTAATCTTAGTCATGAATTCCAGGGTGACCTCCAATTCTAACCCTTATCTCCAGAAAAAAGGAGTGACCTCTCCAAGTTGGTGTCCAAGTCTTGGCCTCCAACCTAGACCTGTTGGTGACTACAGGGCTCAGATATCAGACGGCCACCTTGTGCAAGGGCAGATTGAGACTGCCATGGGCTCTGGGCTGTATTAATATCATAGCTCCTACATGTCTGGGATTCACTTCCTACATATGGTACCTGAATCAAAGCTCATCAAAGGTGGTGGTGTCACACTTACACCTGTGACTAAGTCCCCCCAAAGTGAGTTATTGTAATCTTCAGTTACACTTAAGAATGAGAAACCTCGAGCATTACCCACCAAATCATACATCTCGATTAATCTCCCCCTACCGTTAAAAGGAAAACCCACATTATTATCCAGGACCATAGGAAGTTACCATGTGAAGACCTCTTCATTGAGTTCCTCACATGAATTGCAGACTATACTCTGCTATAATTACATCTCAAACAAAACCAGGACTCATTGCTAGAGGATAGACGTCCATTCCAGCCTCCATTGCCGTCTCGCTCTACACTATGGTAGTCTTTGACTACCAACTGAGGTCAATGGAATATCTGTGGGTGGACAACAGCTTAGTAGCCTATTCTATTGTGATCGCCTGCTCATGGTTCGTGTAGACCCTGTGTGATGCACTATTAATGTGTGACATCACATTTCGAGACTGATCACTTGCTCTCCATTCTACTCATGATCCAGCCAGAATCGCCTCTGTGCCTCTCATCTTGTAACAAGTGGTTGTCAATCAGAAGGCTTGGTACAATAAGACCACAATACTGGATCTGGTTTTTTTACATGGCTACAAAAAAAGTGTAATTTGACCTGGTATCTCTATATCTTCAACATGATTGGAAGAGTAATTTGCAGATCTCAGTTTCCACATTGGTCCTCATTGACGTCTATGGTGCCTGGTCATCGTGTGCACAGAGAAATATAGGACATGTCCTACATTTCACCATGTTACGGTGCCAGACCTGCTGATGTGTGCCGACGTTTGCCTGCCTCGCCGTACCCCAAGATATATTAAATTGTATCACCGTGGCAGTATCAAGGCACCATCTGCCAAGTATATGATCCAGTACAACAATGTGCCCAAACACTGTAACTAAGACACAGTCTATATCCTCACAAAGGACTATGATATCATGATACCATGACATCACTGTCGTAGAGAGTAACAAAGATGGCCATGATGGAGACTCCAGGTAATATGACGCTTGTAATTCAGAGAAGGAGATAATGAATTCTTGCCTTGACAGTTGTCAGGAAGAGATATGGATGTTTATAGTTGTTTGGGATGTTTTATGATCGGGCGTACGCTAGCAGGTGTGCAGGATTTCTCATCCTAAGAAGCTCCAGACATCTTGACGTCTAGGGGATTGTTATTTGAGTTTTGTTTGCTGAGAAATGGCAGAAATCTGGATCCGAGCGGTGGAAATGGGTTGAGTCCTTTACGAACAGACGCATTATCCGGGATAATGGTCCACCTTAACCCCTTTAAGAGAGGCAGCTAAAGGTCTATTCCAAAATTACCTAAGCTCAAAATCCTCCCATGACCTAATGCAATATGGAAAACAGATTTTTTTGGTTACCATTGTTTATTACGAGATGGACAGATGTTTATTATCATTTATTTAATTAGTATAGGGTCACTTGGGGGATGCGAGGAAGGGATGATCCAAAAATATTTGTGGGACGTGAAGATGATACTTTGTTAATGACCCAGTGTAATGGCTGACTTCCTATAAAACCAGAGACCAGAACAATTCAGCGATATTGCTGTCCAAAAACGTGTCGTCCCCGGCAGCCGTAGGCGACCTTCCACTACTCCATTAAATTTTTTTGCAGCAAATTAAAACTATAAATTATGATCTCCACCATGTGCATATGGGGGACAGATTAAGAACACCAGATGTATCACCGGAACCAAACCAGATCAGGAGAGAATGGTATCTGAAATTTTTAGGTGTGAATCTAGAGGTATTGTGGCTCATAAGGTCCATGTTTTTTAGCATGCATTTTTGTTCTTCTCTTGATGGACATAGGTCAGCCGTAGCTCCATGGCATCAATATTGCTGTAACATTCACATGTAATTGCTGATGATGTTTGAAGGTCAAGAGCTTTACGAAATCTCAGTTGCCTAATGCCCATTCACACAAGACTCTGGTCATCTGAACAAGCCACTACTATCACTATCCAAAAATAGTTGTCATACTAGTCATCTCCTTAGGCTTGACCAAAAAAATCTTTTGTGTTTTATCTAGACTGGGTTTTATTAGTGCCAAATGGAAACCCATAGACATCTGGCAGTCCATGGGCACCACATAGAAGCCAAGAAAGTTATTGAGAATATTGAACTAATCCATCCAGTTGAGCTTCCAGCCAAGGTATGTTTTAGATAAAAGATTAAGAAATTCCTCAAAAAGTATGGCATTTGAGATGGTTCATCATAATTCACCATAATGGCAACCTCAGCCATGTCCTATTTTCTTGGTGCACCAGCACTTGTCTTCTATCATGGCCTTGCTGGGCAAGGCTGTGGCTTTCATAGTCCAGTTGCATGCCAATGTCAAGTTTCTAAAGTAAACCCTACTTGAAGATGACCTCCTGTATTGCAGCTTATTTGAAGATGATTTTAAGGAAATTCAGGGAAACCCCTTGGGAGTCAGGGCAATCAAGTGATGTCACCAGTCCTGTCGTAACACTAGTCTTGCCATCAATCCTGGATTCTTTGTTTATATTGCCATGAAAGTTTTGGTGTCTGTGACTGTGCTGACCCTCCCCTGAAGAGAAGATGTTGGAGGAAGGAAGGACATGCTAAACTTCAAATCTTTCCACCACCAGTATAGTCTGGAAACAACAGAATAAAAGCATCTACCTCAATACCAGGTGAAAAGCCATGCGCACGTGCCAAAAACACCTCATATCTATGGGGGTTCTAGAGAAGCAGATGTGTGCCGACATATACTGAAGCTCCCGGTCATGGTAATAATTATGGGTGAAGTTATCAACTCAGCCGTTGACTATCATCTTACTTTCCGTCTTAGATATTACAACTCCCTACTATTAAATAGCTGGTAGAGGGAATATATTTTCTATTACTTCACCTCATCACAAGATGTAGCATGGTCCTTTCGGTCTGGGAGGCCTAGAGTCCATGTAACTGGGATCACAACTGACTCGAAATTATACAAGTCCTTCAATAGCTCTGCTATTCTTCTGACGCATCGGGTTTCACTTTAAGACGCACTTCTCCTTGTGCCACTTCTACTTTCCAATTCTAACAACCCTGTCATGCCAAGAAGGTGCCAACCCCGACAATAAATTCCACTCCATTTCAGAATACTGTAATAAAAAATGGACTCAAGTGAATCCGAGCTTGCCAAACGCCAAACAAAAACATGATACGGAGAACACGGCACTGACTAACTGGCCGCCTCTTAATGCTGTTTGAAGAGGGAAGGTTCCACAAATTCTGCCAATTCCCCATCTGCGACTACTCAGCTCCTTGCATCCCATCGGTTTCCAGAATGTTTTTTTATTGGGATTAATTACACCATTAGGGCTGGTAATGTGCTGTCTATCACACCACTATTGACGCTTAGAACTTACTCTTTGTTCGAAACTACATAAATTTTAAGATCCCTCAAATCACAACAGCCAGAGAATTGTGCACTGTGTCAACTAATCGGCTTTCGGCTAAGCCTAAGAACGTCATCACAAGGCAGATACCACTCTGAGTAGTCCCGGTTGTAAACGCACTTTCTGTTGCTGCAGCATTTGCACTTCGGACTGGTCCCTGTCTTGGTGGCATGCTTCATGCTGCTGTCTGGCAAAACCTAGGTCCTAAGGTGTCGAGTCTACAGACTTAAAGGGTCAGTGCCCTTGGTCCAAATGTGTCCGCTGCCAATAAGTTCTCAGACATTTATATAAAAGGCAGCTTCACCCTGAGGGAGGTGCCTGAGCATTGTGGCTCTTTGGTTTCTGCGATGCTCTGGATTTTCTGTGTTAGACCTTGCTCTGCTCTCCGACTCTGAATTCCACTTTGTTGACAATCCTGGCATGACCTGAATCCAATCCGTATCTGTAAGCGTGTCCTCCAGTCTGTATTTTGAATTGTATCTGTTTTCCGACTCCTACCTATGGCTTGTTATTTGCATAATGCTGGATTGCCTTCTGGCCTGAACTTGTACTGTCTCTGGCTCTGCTTTGACTGACCCTTGGTGCAGACCACCTGGGTCAGCTGTCCCTTACACCAGAAATATTGGCCTTTTAGTTACCATATAGGGGTTAAAAAGTCAAAACTGACAGGGACACTTGGATAATGTCCTTGGGATTAGTTCAAAGCCAAACTGGTAACTCATTGGGTCCGGTGTTTGTTCTACCAGTGTAGATGTCCAGGAGCAGTGGATTATAATATAGACAGTTTGGGAGGCAGCCCAGGGCCCAAGCCTTCTAGGGGCCTATGGCTACCAAAACCACCCACCTAATTTAATACTGTGAATGAACTTCACCCATGAAAGCCTCCTAATCTGTTAATGCTCTTAATAAACACAAAAAGGTCAAAGGACCTGAAACCGCAGATAGAAATCAGGCAGAAGGTGCACATACTCCATTCCTCAAGAAGCTAATACAGTGGGGCATATTTCCATTACCCGGTCCTGCAGAGTTCACGAAAGTGCATTGTCCAACGATCATGCACTCTGCCGCTTCACTAAGTTTGTGCGCCCGATATTCTGCATGTGTCGCTTCCCCACTCAGGTCCACCAGAGTTTACCTTCTTCTACCCGTCCCAGTGGCGCAAATCCCAAAAACGTCGGAAAAAAACTACGAAAGTGCGTGCGCGGACCCTTAGTAAAAAAGCCCCAATATGTAGAGAGGGAATTCTAGACTTGCAGGGGCTATAATATTCATACAGCCCAGTCTTATAATCTGTCCCTGATATCCAGACAGACGTTAGAGGACACTAGATTTTAGGTACACAACAGTCAGAGACAGTCTCGGGTCAAGGCAGGTAGGATTTGATATACAAGTAGGAGGTCAGTGGTGGCCGGAAGACAGGCAGATAAAGGCTAGAGGTCGGGAAAAGCAAATGCCGATCAGGGTCATGTCTGTTCTGTAGAGTCATGGGACACAGGTGGGGTCAAACGCAGGAATTTAGTCACAAATCAGCAGAGAACAGAAGGGACATTAATGCTCAGGCACCTAACAATGGGGGGAACAAGCCTGTTACGACCAGGAGAGTGCAGTGATGAGATAAAGGTGCACCGGCCAGACTCTAAGAGGAGACGGTAAGGGGGCAAGACAGGGAAGGCATGAGAAGGTGACACTTATACGAGGACACAGTCCACTGAGGTCTTCGAAATGAAGATGCCCCCAGAATCTGTGATTAGATGTGATCCACAGACCCTGAAAGATATTCTTCTGGATCATCTGAAAGAGAATTTACTCCACGAAATCAAAAAGTACTTGAGTCAAGATCAATTTTGTAACAATTCATTATCGCAAAGGGCAACTTCACAGATGCCAATCCTATCAATTTTGGTGCAATATTATGTTAAAAGAATTTCCTAGAATTCTTTGAGCCTTGAGACATCAAATTGAAATTGTTCCCGAGGTTGTAGCAGGACTGTGGTTGTAATAGCAGCTCAGACGAGGAGCTCTGGAGCTAAGAGCACAGCAGTGTAAGGACACAGCACAAGTGCAACATAAAATTCCAATGGATGAAACGTTATCCAACGTCAATTATGAAACTTGGTAAAAATGTTCAAAAGTGGAGTTTTCCTTTAAGAGAGTTCGGTCTGGACGTTGCTGACTGAGGCACCGGCTCAAAATAGTCATGGAAAAACTAAGTTCTACATAAATAAAAAATAAATCACTTAAAAGACTTAAGCAAAACATCCAGGATACTGAGAGCATGAAGCTTGGAGGTATCATACAGAACAGCGGTGCTCTGACTTGTGGATGCCCAGACCTGAACCTAAACAGCTTAAAAATGACCTCTCAGTGTATCAGATTACACAGAAGTCTGAGGAGAGAGGAGGGGGAGGTATGAGCAGCTGACAAAGGCTATAACAGAAAGTTTCTATCTCACCCCAAGTGCTTTATTTCCATAGTACTTCTTTATAATATCCTGTATAATCCAACTGATGCTACTGAGTAATATAAGAGAGACACCAGCACAGACAGAAGTTGCTGGAGATAATAGTAAGTTTCTATCTCACCCCTAATTCTGTATTCCCAGTAGTGCAGGTCATTATTTATCTATAATGTCCTATACCATCCTGCAGATGCTTCTGTGCAATAAAAGGGAGCCACAGTCAAAGACAATGGGGCACATTTACTTACCCGGTCCATTCGCGTTCCAGCGGCGGCTTCTCCGATGAGCGTTCGGGTCTTCCGGGTTTGTTGAACTTCGTCTACTATCCAGGAAGATGGTTTTTTAAACTACCCAAAAAGTGAGATGGATCATACTGACCTGTCGGAAATGTTGCTTTATGTTGGAATGATACTATATTCGTCCGTTACTTTTTCCAAGGATGTTAGAAAAATAAACGGAAGTGCAATTTTGAAACTTTTGAATTGGTTTGGAGGGAAAAATACATTCACTTTAGGCAAAAAGGACACTTCATAAGAATTAAATAATGCCACTGCTCTGCAGACTGCGATACCAATTCTGGGTGTGTGGGCGCACAGCCGGGCTAGGATTGAAAGCAGCGCCGTTTACAGCAGATTTGTATTGTCACATTGCATAGGCTATAAAATGTAAAAATTTTTTGGTAATGCGAACTTATGAGGGTTTATTATTTGTGGGGTGAGATGATGATAGTTAATTAATTTTGGGGCATCTATAGCTTATTCAGCGAGATTTCAAAGGGGATGGATACAAACAAAATTAGCATTATTTTGAATTTTATCACTCCCCCCCCGCTCTCCGTTTTCTCGGTTCACTACGATTGCTTGGTGATACCCTATATATATAGTTTTCTTTATATTTGCTCAATTTACTGAGGCAAAACCAATATTGAGAAAAATCTGATTTTTTTTTTTTTACTATCGACAACTTCAGGGGGCATACTTCTGTATTTTTCTGTTGACAGTCTAGTCGAGGGCTTGTTTTTTGCAAAAGAGTTGTTATCTTTTCAGTTGATCATACAGGGCACGGAACTTTTTTTGATCACTTTTCAAACATTTTTTGTGAGGGTATTGATTTTTAAAAATTTACATTACGGGAAGTTCTTCGTTGTTTTTTTTTTCTACGCCGTTCCCCGAGCAGGTTCACTGCTCACGTATTGTTTTTAGATTTATTGTTACAGTTTGATACCAGATATGTACACTTTTCTGTGTGTTTATTGCTTTATTTGTGTTTTATAAGTAATTAAGCTGATTCGGGGACTTACTTTACTTTTTTTTTTTACATTTTTAAATTTTTCCAGACTTGGGACTGAACAAGCCTTCATTCAATCACTTACATGTATTGCTGCACATGCTCAGTTAGTTACAGCCGGGTCCAGCCAGGAGGCGGAACCTGATGTGAAGCGGAGCCGGCAGCCTCGGGGCACACATTGGACCCCGGATGGATTGGATCCCCCTTTAAGCACACTTGGGGGGTGGGGGGGGCGCACTTACATGCCGTGGTCATTCTTGACATTTAAAACGGGCTGAAGAAAAGGGACACAGGAGATCTGAATTAACCAAAACCGGTCTCCGATTACGGGTGCCCTTAGTTGACCTTTGTACCTCCTCTCCGATGACCCCTCTTTGGGACTCCACCCAAGCAAAGGATTCCTCCACCATAATCTTCCCAAAACAGGGAAACTCTTCATAATTACACATATGATCGCAAATTTTACACTTTCTATTATGTGTTTTGCATTTTACCTTTTAGGTGCCTTTTAACCCTAAAATGTGTGTAGAAAATCATTGCAACTCACCACCCAGCAGTATCGGTTACTGGGATTGGGGTCCTTGGAGGTTCCATATTTCGTCTCTTTGTAGCCATGGCGAGACAAGACAGTCCGCGTGGACACCGTGGAGCGGAGGCTAAAAGGCGGGGACACCGTGGAGCGGAGGCTATAAAAGCGGGGACACTGGGGAGCGGAGGCTAAAAGGCGGGGACACTGGGGAGCGGAGGCTAAAAGGCGGGGACACTGGGGAGCGGAGGCTAAAAGGCGGGGACACTGGGGAGCGGAGGCTAAAAGTGGGAGATTGTCATAGTAAAAATCGGTTCAGTGAGTCATGTGTATGCGGGGGGGACAGGCCTATACTTAGTACGACACTGTGGTATACAGCAGAGCCTGAAATTATTATATAGAAAAACGGTGTGAGACACTGAAGGGGTTAACCTTGTGGTATGGGAGGCGATAGTTCCCCCTAGGTTTTCGCATTATGCAAGTGCTTAATGTGGGATGGGTTGTGGTTTGTCCAGATGCAGCATGCTATTTGTTGGAGCAGTTGTTTAAAACTCTTCCTGCGCCGGATTTATACGGAATGGATGGTGGTGGCAGCAGCCTCATCAGACTGCATAGAGCTGCTGAGCAGAGCTGGCAGAGCGCACACAGCCCTGACCTCCATGTCCTTGCAGGTGACTTTATGTTTTAGAAGTGAATTAAGGGAAGTCTCTGTATAGCGAGTGCCCAGACGGGGAGGATTGTGTTTGTGTTTGATGCCTGGATGTGAAGGCCGCTTTGTTTGCTACCTGCTGCAGGAATAAATGCAGGGGAGACCTGGTTTGGTCTGTACTTTGGTGTCTTGAACTGCATCCCAAATCTCCGCTACCACGGTCTCTACTGAGCCAAATCCCCACAATGGTCACAGCTCTTCCCCTCCTGTCAGTGGCTGATTGTGAAGATTGGTGCTGCGGGGACATCTTGTGGCTGACAGAGGCACTGCACCAAATAGTGTAACACTGCAAAACACAGTGCGCTAATATCGCCCATCACACGTCAGCCTCACAACGTAGCGTACTTCATCACACGGTGCCGAGCCACATCCACGCGTAGACCCGCGCTATCACAGTCCCGCGCCTCTCACCTTCGTTCACCCGCTATCTACACCAGCGTTACCTCCGCCACATCCAGGACCCCCGCGCTCTAATCATCACCACGCGTGACGGCCACTCATCAGCGACAGAGCTCATATACATCGAGAACACACAAGCAAGATATAGCTTCCCGGTTCGCGTCCTACTCATAGACAACGCGACCCTCGGCACTACTCATCCCACGCGTAGCCCCGCGCCTATCCACCACCTACACCGCCGCGACATACCATCCGTACGCGCTACTCGTCCATGCGGATACCGCGCATCACAGTTACCCCACCGCGCCTATCATCACCACCGCGTTACCCCCCGCGCGTCCTACTCATCACCACGCGTCACCCGCGCCACTCATCCACGGTAGCCCGCCTTCATCCGGACACAAACGCCTCCTACACTAAACGCCGTACGAGCGCTCCTACTCATCACCCGACCCGCCTACGATCACCCGTAACCCACGCGCCACTCTCTACCAGCGCTCTCATAACCACCACCCAGCGCCTACTCATCACAACCCGCGCTACTATCACACGCGTACCCGCCTGACATTAACACCCTACCCTCCCTATCATCACCACGCGTACCCCAGCGGCCTACCTCATCACCACGCGTGTACCCTAACTTGCCAATCACTTACGCATGACCCTGTACCACACCACACATAGAAAACCAGCACACATAACAATTACATACAAGCTGTACTCCTCGACAGCACACGCATACCTACAAGACGGGCCCGCCCATCATCACCATACACTCATATATAGGGGGCTCATTTACTAAGGGTCAGAATCCCCGCAATGTTCGTCGGGTCCCCGAATATTTCGTCGAATTGCCCCAGTGATTCGTGGCTGCCAATGCGCCCAAGGTCCCCAACAAGCAGAGCCGGCTGACAAATTTATATCTTTTATTTTGTGGGTTGGATGGATAAGGATTTCACTTGTATTTTCTGAATTGTAATTTTTTTACTTTAATTACAATTTTTTTTTTTTTTTTTACCGGGGCAACGGTGTAGTTTCTCTAATCTAGTATATCCTTACCACCGAAACCCCTTCTCACAATAATCAGCCCCTGTGTCACTAAATGGTTTAAAAACGTCGGGACGTTATCATCAGATCCAAGTGATATGGAAGATAGTTTTCTCGGGACACTTTGTTAGAAAAATTGTGGTGGCATGTTTTGCATTTCATTTATGAGGAGGAAACAATCGAGATTAGATTTGTGGTGATTGAAAAAATTTGGAAAAAATTCTTGATTTCGAACTTAAAAAATGCAAAAAAAAATAAAAAAAAAAAAAAACTGTTGAAGGACATGCTCAGGTCTCAAGTCACTTTAAACCCCATTAAATACTCCCATTATAACACTAAACCCCTTCATGTATGTAAAACAAACTTTTATGAAGTTGTTAACCACTTTAATTGTTTACAGGGGTTTAAAAAAAAAATCATCAGGCTGGCTATAACAATCTTTATTTTTTGGGGGCAATTTGGAACATATAAGGGTTCCTGGCTTATTCTCTTGCGACTGAGATGCCACTTTACAAAAAATACGTTCATTTTTCGTGGGTCTGTAGCTATATATGATCGATTTATCTGACTCTTTAATGTAAGCGAGGAAAAGAAACTCGTCAATTTTGTTTCTTTGGGGTCGCAATTCACCGCACCATTTTTAATAATAATTACCATATATACTAGATGATAAGGACGAGAACCCCTAATTTTACCCCCAAAAAAACTGAGAAAACTATGACACGATTTAATAGAAGCCGAGGTGTTGGCAATGCCGATTGGTAACCCACACCCCCCCCCCAGTATATGAACAGAAAGCCCCCAGTAGTATATAGTCAGGCTCCTTTAAACCAGCTGCCATGTATATAGAGACCAGGCGAACAGTAGCACCCAAGGGAGGACAATAGACTAGGAAATATGGACCGAGAAGACTCACAAAGGCACCCGAGACGAACGTTACGAGGACTATGAAAATACCCAACGGTATGATATACGACAGAATAGGACCGAGGGAAGACACAAAAATAAGCTTTCACAGTTATCAACGCAAAAGGAGTAAGAACACAAAAGCCCGCTGACCCGTAGTAAACAAAGAGCCCCATGTAGTATTACAGCCGCCCAGGTATCAGCAGCCCTTTTAGCCGCCCCCATTGTAAACACCGCCCCGTAGTATACAGCCCAGCCCCGTGTAGTTTCAAGACGGTACGTATACAGCCAGCCCCCATGTAGTATACAGGCCAGCCACCCATGTAGTATTGTCGCAGCCAGCCCCATTGTAGTATTCAGACAGCCCAATTTGTAGTATACAGCCAGCCGCCCCAGAACCTGCCCTACTGTAGTATACAGCATGCACCCCATGTTAGTATGACAGCACCAGTAGAAGCGGCCCCATGTAGTATACAGTGCAGCCCCCAGCGGATGACAGCCAGCCTGCCCCAATGTAGGATTCAGCTACAGTCCGTGCCCCCATGTAGTATTAGCCAGCCTGACCCATTTAGTATTAGGCCCAGCCGTGCCCCCGATGTAGTATTTCAGCACGCCAGCCCCCAGTAGTATAGAGACAAGCCCCCATGTAGTATACAGCCAGCCTGCCCCCGTAGTATACAGCCTGCCCCCTGTAGATTACAGCCAGCCCCATGTAGGATAAGCCATGCCACCTGATTAGTATACAGTTCAGACCCCAGGAGTAGTACAGCCAGACCTTTTGCCTCCCCTGTTAGTATCAGCAAGGTAGCCTGCCCTCATGTATATCAGCCTGCCAAGCACCACATGTAGTATTCTAGCCTTGACCATGCCCCCAGTAGTATAGAGAGCCCATGCACCCCCACTAGTATAGAGCACCCCCGGACCCATTAGTAGTATACGCCAGCCCCCATTTTAGTATTACAGCCAGCACTGCCCCCATGTAGTAACAGCGCTACACCAGTGTATATACAGCCAGCCCCCATGTAGTATACAGCAGCCCACCATGTACAGTCAGCCATGCCTTACGTCATTCAGCCACCAGCCCCCATGTAGTTTACAGCGCCAGCCCCCATGTAGATTCAGCCAGCCTCCAAGTAGTATCCAGCATCCCATTAGTTAAGCCTGCCCCATGTAGTATACAGCCTGCCTCCATGTAGGTATACAGCCTGCCCCATGTAGTATATCAGCCTTGCCCCCATTGTAGTATACAGCCTGCCCCATGTAGTATTCAGCCAGCCTGCCCCCATGCAGTATTCAAGCAGTCTGCCCCCAGTAGTACTTCAGCCAGCCTGCCCCCCGAGTAGTATACGCCAGCTGCCCCCAGGTAGTATAACGCCAGCCAGCCGCCCCCATGTAGTCAGCCACTCCCCCGGTGGTATACAGCCCAAAACCTGCCCCCATTTAGTGTATAAGCCACAGCCAGCCTGCCTCAGGTAGTATACAGCCAGCCTGCACCCAGTAGTATCAGCCAGCCTGACCCCCCATGTAGTATACAGCCAGCCAGCCTGCCCCCATTTAGTATACAGCCAGCCAGCCCCCAGAGGTAGTATACAGCCAGCCTGCCCCATTGGATTGAGTATACAGACCAGCATGCCCCCATGTAGTATTATAGTAGCCATGCCAGCCCCATGATATACAGCCAGCCTAGCCTGCCCCCAGTGTATTACAGCAGCCTGCCCCCATTGTGTATTAGTATACAGTCCGCTCGGCCTCCCATGTAGTATACCGTCCCCTGCCTCAGAAGTATACAGAGCCTGCCTGCCCCCATTAGTAGTATACAGTCCGCCAGGCCCCCATGTGTCTACAGCCAGCTGCATCCCCCATGTAGTATACAGACAGCCAGCCGCCCCCATGTAGTTACAGACAGCCGTGCCTGCCACCCATGGAGTATACAGCCAGCATCAGCCTGCCCCCATTGTAGTATCAGCCACCAGCTCTGCCCCCTGGAGTCTACGGCCAGACCCCCATGTAGTATACAGCCAGCCGACCACATGTAGTATACAGCCAGCCAGCCCCAGTATGTAGAATACAGCCAGCCTGCCCCCATGTTAGGATGTATACAGCCAGCCTGCCCCCATGTAGATATTATTACAGCCTGCTGCCCCCATGTAAGATACAGCCAGCATGCTCCCCATGTAGTTAGATCTACAGCACAGCCTGGACCCCATGTAGTATACAGCCCCGCTGCAAAAGGCCAGCCTTGCCCCCAGTAGTATACAGCCAGGCCAGTACCTGCCACAGTATGTAGTACAGCCAGGCAGCCTTGCCACCATGTTAAGTAATACGCTCAGCAGCCTGCCCCCATGTAGTATACAGCCAGGCGCCTTGCCCCCCATGAGTATACAGCCAGGCAGGCCGCCACATGTGAATGTAGTATATAGCAGGCAGCCCTTGCCCCCTGTAGAGTATAAGCAGGCAGCCAGACCCCATGTAGTATACAGGCCAGGCAGCCCTGCCCCCATGTAGTCTAAAGCCAGGCAGCCTGCCCCCATGTAGTTATACAGCCAGGCAGCGTGCCCCCATGCTAGGGGTACAGCCAGCCAGCATGCCCCCATGTAGATACAGCCAGCCAGCATGCCCCCATGTAGTATTACAGTCAGCAGCGTCCCCCATGTTGTAGTGATACAGCCAGCCAGGCCTTGCCCACATGTAGTATACAGCCAGCCAGCCCACGTAGTGATGACAGCCAGCAGCCTGCCCCCCAGTAGTATACAGCACCCAGCCAGCCTGCCCCCATGTAGTATACAGCCAAGGCACAGCTTCCCCCATGTAGTTATACAGCACAGCCAGCCTGCCCTCAGTGTAGTATAAAGACCAGCCAGGCCTGCACCCATGGTGTATACAGGCCAGCCTGCCCCCAGTAGCATTACAGCCAGCAGCATGCCCCCATGTAGTATACAGCAGTACAGATGCCCCCAGTAGTAAACAGCCAGCCAGCACTGCCACCATGTAGTATACACCAGTCAGCCTGCCCCCTGTAGTATACAGCCAGGCCAGGCCTGCCCCCATGTAGTTACAGCCAGCCAGCTCTCGCCCCCATTGTAGTATATTACAGCCAGCCGCCTGCCCCCATGTAGATATACAGCCAGGCCAGCCTCCTGCCCCCCATCTGTAGTATACAGCCAGCCAGCCTGCCACCATGTAGTATAAGCCGAGTCAGCCGGCCCCAGGTAGTATACAGCCAGCAGCCTTGCCACTCATGTGTATACAAGCCAGCCAGCCATGCCCCTAGAAGTATACGCCTTGCCCCCCCCCCCCCCCCCTAGCACTTCAAAAAAGTCTAAACTTATATACTCACCCTTCGATGTCGGCGCGTCCCGTCTTCTTTCTTCCCCTGCGGCTTTTCTTCTTACTTCTGTCATGGACGCGGCCATGTTTTCTTCCAGCAGGCGCATACTATATTGCGGTCGCTGCTGACGTCATAGTATGCACCGGCCAGGAAGAAAACATGGGCGCGTCCATGACAGAAGAAAAAAGACGTGACGCGCCGACATCGGGGAGCCGCGTGGAGATATCGGGACGCCCGCCGAGGGTGAGTAATAAAGTTTATTGCCGAGTAGACGTTGTGTAAGCCGAGGACGTTTTTTCTGACATTTTTGCTGGTGATTTGTGGGTTTTTCTTTTTTATTAGATGAGTATAGGGAATGTAGGGAATGTTGGTGATTAGAGAACTTTTAATTGATTTAATTCTTTTTATTAAAAAAAACTTTTCATTATGTGTTTTAAACTTTTTTTTTTTTTACTAGTTTGGCTTGATGAAGATCTCATTCATATAACACAGTGTAATATACAGATGTATAACTCTATATGGAATCAGAGGATCACAAGAGCTTACAGTCTGAGAGAGTACCCCCATATCACCATATACATCCCCCGGTACTTACCTGTCACACTGCCTACAGCCGTGCCCGCACAGTGTGTATGTATATATATATATGTATGTATATATGTGTATTATGTATATGTGCAGGGTGAGGGCGAGGACTAGTCCAGACTTGTACAGGAAGGGATTTTCCTGTGAATCCGCAGCAGAGAAGATATAACAGAGCGATCCTAGAGCGCGGCCACAGACATCACCCTACACCCTGCCGCCACCTATGGGATCCGCCACCCAGGTAATCACCCAGGATTAGATACACAGCTCAGCAGCCAGGGCACACACACTGTGGATTAAATCCCTCTTCCTGTGTGATACTGCAGCTGAGCTGTGTATCTATCCTATCCTGTGTGATACTGCCGCGGATGCTGTGTTCTAATCCTTCCTGTGTGAACTGCCTGCGGAAGCTGGTATCTATCCTATCCTGTGTGTACTGTCTGTGAGCTATGTATCTAATCCCTTTGTGTTTTTCTTTTTTTCCCACCCCCCCCTGTGTGGTTACTGTCTGCGTAGCTGTGGTATGTATTATCCTTCCTGTGTTGTATTACGGCTGCTGAGTGTGTATCTAACCCTCTCCGGTGATACTGTCTGTGCTGAGCTGTTGATTAATCCTCTATGTGTTGATTACTGTTCTGCCTGAGTCTGTGTATCTAATCCATAATGTGTGAACTGTCTGGCTGAAGCTGTGTATCTACCTTTATCCTGTTTGTGATACTGTCTGCTGAGTGTGTAGTGGATCCTACACTGCTGATACTGTCTGGCTGAGATGTGTGTATCTAATCCTCCCGGGTGATACTGTTTGCTGTGTACTAATCCGGATCGGTGTGATACTGTCTGCGGAGCTGTGTATCTAATTCCACTATCCTTGTTGTGATACTGCCTCCTGTAGCTGAAGTACCTAATCACATCCCTGTGTGATACTGGTCTTCGCTGAGCGGTGTATCTAATCCTCTCCTGTGTGATACTGCCTGAACTGAGCTGTGTATTAATCCTATCCTGTTTTGTGATACTGAGCGCTGAGCTGTGTATCTAATCCCTGATTCGCCTGTGTTGATACGTGTCTGCTGAGCTGAAGTACCTAACTCCATCCTGTGTGTGATACGGTCCTTGTGAGCTGTGTATCGTAATCCTCTTCTGTTGGATACTGCTCTGCTGAGCTTGTGTAGTGTCTAATCCTATAAGTTGGTTATGTCATCCTGGCTGTGGATTAAGTCTATCCTGTGTTGATACGCCTGCTGAGGCTGTGTATCTCATCCTATTCCTGGTGTGTTGATTACTGTCTGCTGAGCTGGTGTATCTAATGTCCTCTCCGTGTGTTGATACTGTCTGCTGCGCTGTGTATATAATCCTAGCATGTGTGATACTACCTGTCTGAGATGTGTATTCTAATCTATCCGATGTGAACTGTCCGCTGAGCTGTGTATAATACCTATATCCTGTGTGATACTGTCCGCTAGAGCTGTGGATCTAATCTATCCTGCTACGTCGTTGATACCTGTATGCTGGCTGTGATCTAATCCATCCTGTGTGATACTGTTCCGCTGAGCTGTGTTGTATCTACTCATATGTGTGGAGTACGTGTTGCTGAGCTATGTATCAAATCCTATACTGTTGGTGATACGTCTGCTGTAGCTATGTATATAATCATATTATTGTGGTGATACTGTATGTTGAGATGGTATTTCTAATCCCTATCCTGAGTGATTACGGTCCGTGAGCTGTGTATCTAATCCTAATCCTGTGTGATACTGTTATGTGAGTGTGTATCTAATCCTATCCTGGTGATATGTCTGTGAGCTTGTTGTATCTAATCCTTATCCTGTTGTGAGACTGTCTGCTGAGCTGTGTATATAATCCTATCCTGTGTGATAATGCTGCTGAGCTGTGTATTCTCCCTCCTGTGGATTGTATGCTGAGCTGTTATCAAAATCATATAACTGTGTGATACGTCTGACGAGCTGTGTATATAAATCCTTCCTGTGGATACTGCCTGCGAGCTGTGTATCTAATCCCATCCTGCGTGATTATGGGAGCTGAGCTGTGTACTGATAATCCCATCCTGTGTGGTGTGGGATTTACTGTGTGCTGAGCTGTGTATATTAATCCTATCCTGTGTTGAACGGTCTGATGAGCTGGGGTATCTAATACTATACTGTTGCTACTGTGTGCTGAGCTGTATGTATCTAGATCCTCTCATGTGTGATACGTTGCCGGAGATGTGTATTAATCCTCTCCGGGTGTGATGCTGGTCTGCTGAGAGTGTAATCTAATCCTATGGATACTATCTACGAGCTGTGTGTCCTGTTATAGGTACCACACGCTCTGTCCTGTAGTACGGTTGGACTAGTTCCCAGCATGTTCCGCCTCCCTAATTTTTGCCGCTAGGCCCTTGGGATTGTAGTCTTGCCGGCGCCTGCTTCCGCACCACGGATTACACGTCAACTACACTCGTCAAAAGGGGATGCGGACTAGAGTGCCAATGCGGTGTTGCTAGTTAGATCTATGCCATCGTCACCGCATAGTATACGCCCACTCACGTGAAGGAGCGTCTGGGCGGCCCCGCTGGTGAGTTCATTCACGGGTAGATCTGAGAAAAATTAATGACGTCCGTGGTGGGTCCGAACGGATATGTTTCCGGTGCTATGTGACGTCAGGCGCGGGAGGGCGGATATCGGTGCGTCTCGGTGGCCGGAGATGTGATTCCCCCGCTCGGCATGTCCCGGAGAGCGAACAGCCAGGTACCTGCGCACAGAACTGGTGACCGGTCACTGAGCGCCCCCCGTGACGCCCCAGCACACATGCTACAACGGACGTCGTGACACAAGTGACGAGACGGCTCCAAGACCAGATGTTCACACAACGTCATCACGTGATCCCAAAGTGGTCTGTGACACCTCCTCGGAAACTGACCAGAGCAGAAGTGTCCCCATTCCCTGCATGCGACCCCCTAGAAGTCTGTCCATTGCCCCCTGCGACCCCCTAGAAGTGTCCTCATTGCCCTGCGCCCCCTAGAGTGTCCCCATTGCCCTGCGACCCCCTAGAAGGGTCCCATTGCCCTGCGACCCCCCCCCCCACCAGAAGTGTCCATTGCCCTGCGACCCCACTAGAAGTGTCCATTGCCCTGCGACCCCCTAGGAAGTGTCCCCATTGCCCTGCGACACCCTAGAAGACAGAAGGTCCCATTGCCCTGCGGACCCCCTTAGAAGTGTCCCCATTGCCCTGCGACCCCTTTAGAAGTGCCCCATTGCCCGGCGACCCCCTCGAAGTGTCCATTGCCCATGCGACCCCCTAGAAGTTTCCCCATTTGCCTGCGACCCCCCCCCTCCAAAAGTTTTGCCCTATCGCCCTGCGACCCCCCCCCCCCTCCAAAAGTGTCCCTATCGCCATGCGGCCCCCACCCCCCCTCCACCCGCCCCCCTCCCCCCACCCCTCCAAAATTGTCCCTTATGCTATGGGTGACCTCCCCAGAGTGGCCCTATCGCCCTGCCGATTATCCCAGGAGTGTCCCCATACGCTTGTTGTGCCCCAAAGAGACCGAAAAAAGAGTGTCCCCTGTGCCCGGTGACCACCCCCCCCCCGCCACCCCCCGCCCCACCCCCCCCCCCACACTCCCAGGAGTTGTCCCTATCGCCTGCGATGATACCAGGGTGTCCCATAGACCTTTGTGACCCCCAGAAGTGTCCCCTTTGCCCTGTGACCCCCCCCCCCCCCCCCCACACCTCCAGGAGTTGTGTTCACCCTATCGCCCTGCCGATTATCCGGAGTGTCCCCATAGCCTTGCGACCCCCCAGAAAGGGTCCACTTTGCCCTGTGACCTGCCCCCCCCCCCCACCCTCAAGGAGTTGTCCCTATCGCCCTGCGAATTATCCCAGGAGTGCTACAAGAGCCTTGCGACCCAGATAGTGTCCCAGTGATGTGTGTCTCGAAGGGGACATCAACCCATCTGTTCCCTCTCTCATGTCTCAGGTGCTGGTGGACCGGATGCCTGTGGTCAAAGAGACGATGCGGCCCAGAGATGGGCTTGACGGGATAGCCGGATTGACTGGAAGACAGTCTGGGTGGAAGGACGGAGTCCACGGGCTGGTGAGTAACCCGGATGGGATGACCCGGTGTCATTCCCAATAAGAGGCTGGATGGACAAACTCAAAAACCTGTTAGGTCTTCAGAACATTGACTCCCTCTCTCCCCGCAGTCTCTGCCGCATATCGGATCGTACGAGAACGAGGAGCCGCCACCTCCCCCGGAGAACCTTCCACCGATCCGCCTTCGTCTCCAAAAAAACAACCCGGGGGGCCCCGTCACATCCTTTCTCCTGGTAAGCAGCGTCTACCAATAGTGTCACACCTGATAATCCAGAGAGCTCCATAATCCAGCCCTGCTCTGTTCTAGCTATTCAGGCGTTGGGTCTGTATTGGATGTATTCCCGGCGCCTGGTTCTCTGGGTTCTGTCCTGGTTATTCAGGCGCTGGTTTCTTCTGGGTCTGTCCTGGATTATCAGGCGCTGTTCTTCTGGTCGTCCTGGATTTATACAGGCGCCGGTTCTTCGGGGTCTGTCCGGGATTATCAGGCGCCTGTTCTTCTGGGCTGTCATGGGATTATCGGCTGCCTGTTTCTTCTGGGTCAGTCCTGGATTATCAGCGCCCTGTGTTTCTTCTGGGGTCGTCCTGGATTATCAGGAGCCTGGTTTTCTCGGGGTCTGTCCTGGATTATAAGGCGCCTGGTTCTTTGGGTCTGTCCTGGTGATATCAGGGGCCTGGTTCTTATGGGTCTGTCCGGATATCAGGCGCCTGGTTCTTCTGGGTCTGTCCTGGCATTATCGGCGCCTGGTTATTCTGGGTCGGTCCTGGATTATCAGGAGCATGTGTCGTTGGGTCTGTCCTGGTTATACAGGCGCCTGCTGGTTCTCTGGGTCTGTCATGGATTATCAGGCGCCTGGTTCTTCTGGGTCTGTCCTGGATTATCAGGCGCCTGGTTTTCTTTCTGGGTCTGTCATGGGATATCAGGAGCCTGGTTCTTCTGGGTGGTCCTGGAATTATCAGGCGCCACCTGGGTTCTCGGGGTCTTGTATTGGATTATCAGACGCTGGTGTCTCTGTGGTGCTTGAGATAATGGATTATCAAAGCGGCCGGGGTTCATCGGGACTCTGTATCTGGATTATCAGGCGCCTGGTTCTCTGAGGTCCTGTCTCGGGAATTAATCAAGGCGGGCCCTGGTTATTCTGGGTCGTATTGGATATCAAGACGCATGGTCTTCTGGCGTCTGTATTGGATATCAGGACGCCATGTTCTTGCTGGTCTGTCCTGGATTATCAGGGCGCCTGGTTCTTCGGGTCTGTCCTGGATATCAAGCGCTGGTTCTCTGGGCACTGTATTGGATTTACAGGAGGCCTGGTTTTCTGGGTCTGTCTGGATTATCAGGCGCTGGTTCTCTTGGGTTGTTGTGGAATATAAAAGCGCTGAGGTCTTCTGGGTTGTCCGGGATTATCAGGGGGCTGGTTCTTCTGGGTCTGTCCTGGATTATAGGAGCTGGGTTTCTTTCTGAGGTCTGTCTGGATTATCAGGCGCCTGGTGCTTCTGTCTATCGGGATTAATCAGGGCGCCCTGGTTCTTCTTGGTCTGTTCTGGATATCAGGCGCTTGTTTATTCTGGGTCTGTCTGGATATCAGGGCCGCATTGGTTTCTTATGGGTCTGTATTGGATATCAGGCGCCTAGGTTTATTCTGGGTCTGTTGGATTATCAGGCGCTTGGTTCTTTGGGTCTTGTTCTGGATTATCAGGCGCTTGGTTCTTCGGGGTATGTATTGGATTATCAGACGCCGGGTTCTTTCGGGTTCTGTCATGGAAAATTATTCAGGGCCTGGGTATTCTGGGGTTCTGTCCTGGAATTTATCAAGCGCATGGTTCTTCTGGGGTCGGTTATTGATTATCCGGCAGCCTGTTTCTCTGGGTCTGTCCTGGATATAAGGCGCTGGTGCTTCTTGGTTGTGTGGAGATCAAGCGCCTGTCCTGGGTCTGTCTGGATTAATCAGGCGGCATGGTTCTCTGGGTCTGTCAGGATTATTAGGAGCCTGGTTCTTCTGGGTTGTCTGGATTATCCGGCGCCTGGTTCTTTGGGTCTCTCATGGATTATCAGGCGCCTGTTCGTATGGGTCTGTTTCTGGATATCAGGCGCTTGGTTCTTCTGGTCTGTCTGGATTATCAGAGCCTGGTTCTTCGGGTCTGATTGGATTATCAGGCGCCTGGTTCGTATGGTCTGTCTGGAGTATCAGGCGCTTGGTTCGTATGGAGTCTGTTCGGGATTATCAGGCGCTTGGTTCTTCTGGGTCTGTCTGGATACAGGCGCTTGGTTCTCTGGGTCTGTTCTGATGATCAGTGCGCTTTGGTTCTTCTGGGTCTGTATGGGATTTAAGCGCCTGGTTTTTCTGGGTCTGTCTGGGATTTATCAAGGCGCCTGGTTCTTCTGGATATGTCCTGGATTATCAGGCGCCTGGTTCGTCTGGTCTTGTCCCTGGGTTATCAGGCGCCTGGTTCTTCTGGGTTGTTCGGATATAAGGCGCTTGGTTCTTCTGGGTGCTGTTCTGGATTATCAGTGCGCTTGGTTCTTCGGGTATGTTTGGATTATCAGGCGCTGTTATTGATTCATGAGGTCTGAGCCCGATGTCCACCAGGTGTCGCTGCTCCGACGAGGTCCGCCGAGTTTGCGTTGGGTTCATGATCTCTTCTGGTGGCTATGGAGTATGGCCCGTCTGCGACCAATTTTTTTTTTAAATGCGGCGGTTTTCCGAATCCCGTCGGGTTCGTTCGGCCACGCCCCCCCGATTTCCGTAGCGTGCATGCAAGCGCCGATGCGCCACATCGGTTCGCGTTCGCCAAAAACCCGGGCAATTCATGGAAAATCGGCGCAAAACGGAAATATTCGGGTTAACACGTCGGGAAAACGTGAAATGGCCCTTTAAAATGACCCCCTATGGCTGCTAGAGATAATAGCAAGCTTCTATCTAACCCAAGTGCTTTATTCCCATCAGTACAGGGCAGTAGCTCTCTATAATGTCCTTATGATCCTGTTGATGCTTTCTGAGTAAAAAAGAGAGGCACGTGCACAGACAGAAGCTGCTGGAGATAGTAAGTTTCTATCACACCCCAAGAGGCTTTGTTCCCAAAAGTAGATCTTCATGTTACTACCAGATTCTGCTGATGCTCTGAGTGATAGAGGAGGGACACAAGGCAGAGAAAAGAGGCTGATGGAGATATAGAAAGTTTTCTATCACGCCCAAAGGGCTTTATTCCCATCATAAAGGTCAATATTTCTCTGTAAACATAATATTTTCTGATGTGAAAGATAATTGGTGCAGATTCTCTCAATGTGTGTTGCAGTGTGTAGGGACCCATAGCAGCTCGTCTCCAGCCACCAGCATGAGACACAGCCTGCATGGGACTAGTGCAACTGTCACAAAATGTGTGACATGAAACTTTGTAAAATGACGGTGACTGATGGTCATCTCAGATTCGGACTGGCTAGCAAAGAGTCTGCTAAACGCGCCCCTCCACCCCCGCAGAAATATAACCACTCATATGATGTGCATTAACCCCCGTCGCTATTCAATAGCTACATTGTGACCCACAAGCAAACATGTATGACCTAAGAGCCTTCGAGGGCTTCGAGGGGGGCACACAAACATCTCCCCCTCCCCAATTAGCGATGTTTACACTGGAAGAACCACCCTATTAACAGCAGTAAAATAAAAATGGGTGCGAGTATTGGGGAGGGGGGGGGGTAATGGCGAGCCAGGACGACACACTGCCTCATTCACAGCCCGGCGTGGGGAAACAGCGGATAATATATTTTGATAGCGAGGCCGTCGTCTGCTGTCAGGGCGACATGTTTATATGGAATACTTCATCATTCTGCTGGCAGCCGCCGCAAGTTTCCATTCTAACCAGTCAGGGGGGGGTTAACACGAATACCTGTCACTGAGATCCGTTACAATGTCTCACCAGATTCTGGAAAAAGAAGGAAGCCATTGTTTAGAGACGGACGCCATAAGTACAACAATACGGCCGCCGCCGCGCACGCTGACTAATTACATAGAGACGAGAGGAACGGCGGGACTGGAGGTTTTAGGAACTGTGTGGGGTGTAATTCATTGCTATTCCCAGAATTACTAAGCCAGGTACGTATGAGCTTACCATCAAGTGACTCCGCATTACCAGAAAATATGCTATTTATAGGGAAGTACCAACATCAATGTGACAGGTGTATACTATAACACTTTCCCTATGTAACTAACCCTATAACTACCATAATACTGCCCCCTATGTACAAGAATATATACTACTAAATCTATCCCCTATATGTACAGGAATATAACTACTAATACGCCCCCTAGGTACAAGAATATAAAACTACTTAGATACTGCCCCCATATGTACAAGAATATAACTATATAATACTGCCCCCGGGTACAAAGTATATAAATATATATATACTGCCCCCTGGGACAAGAATATCACTACCTATAATACTGCCCCCTACTCTAGTACAAGAATATAATACTATAATAATGCCCCCGATTGTACAAGACTATACCTACAAATACTGCCCCCTATGTACAAGAATATAATTACTATAAACTGCCCCTAGTACAAGAAGTATAACTACTAATACTGCCCCTCATGTACAGGATATAACTACTATAATACTGCCCCCCCTATGTACAACGAATATAACTTACAGTATAACTGCCCCTTCTGACGAATATAATACTATAATACTGACACTATGTAAAGCATATAACTACTATAGTACCGCCCACTATGTACATGAATAAAATACTATTAATACTGTCCTATGTACAGGAACTATACTAATATACTGCCCCCTATGTACAAGAAAAAATAACTACCATAATACTGCCCCTAGTGGACAGGAATATAACACTATATAATGCCCCCTATGTAAAGGAATATAATACTATAATCTGCCCCCTATGTCAAGAATATAACTATATAATAGCCCATATGTAAAGAATATAAACTTACTATATACTGCCCCCTATGTACAAGAATTAACTATGATAATACTGCCCCTATGTACCAGAATATAACTATATAATACTGTCCATATGACAGGATATAGAACTAATAAACTGCCCCCTATGTAAGGAATAAACTACTTAAATACGCCCCTATGTACAAGAAATTTATGTATAATATGACCCCCTATGTACAAGGACCATATAACTACGATATACTCCCCCCAGTGTACCAGATATAACTACATAATACTGCACCCTATGTACCAGAATATAACCTACTATAATATGCCCCCTATGTACAAGATCAGAAACTACTATAATACTGCTCCCTATGTACAAGAGATTTATAATACTATAATACTCCCCCTAGTACAGGAATCATAACACTATTAATACTGCCCCCTATGTACAAGAATATAAACTAATTAATACTGCCCCCTATGTACGGAATATAACTACTATAATACGCCCAATGTACAAGAATAAACTCTATCATACTGCCCTCTATGTACAGGAATATAATACTAGATATACTGCCCCCTATTGTACAAGTATTATAACTACTATACATAGGCCCCCTATGTACAAAGAATATAAATACTATATAATGCACCCCGATGTTACAGGAATAAAACTACTATAATCGGCCCCCGATGTAACAGAAGTATAACTCTATAATACTTGCCACCTAGTTACGGGAATAACTACTATAATACTGCCCCTATGTACAGGAAATATACTACTATATATGCTCCCTATGTACAAGAATAATAAATTTTTTTTAAATAATTACTGGCCCCTATGTTACAAGAATATAACTACATAATAACTGCCCACTATTATAAGAATGTTAATACTTAATACTGCTTCCCTAGTAAAAGAATATAACTACTATAAAATGCTCCTATGACTCAGGAATAAACTATATAATACTGCCCCCTATGTACAGGAATATAACTACAATAATATGCCCCTAGGTACAGGAATGAACTACTATAATACGGCCCTATGTACAAGAATATAACTACTATAATACTGCCCCCTGATGTACAAGAATATAACTACTATAATACTGCCCCCTATGTACAGGAATATAAACTACTATAATACTGCCCCCTATGTACAGGAATATAATACTATAATACTGCCCCCTATGACAAGAATATAACTACTATAATACTGCCCCCTATGTTACAAGAATAAAACTAATATAATACTGCCCCTGTACAAAATATAAACTTATATAATACTGCCCCTATGTACAAGAATATAACTACTATAATACTGCCCTATGTCAAGAATAACAAATAATATGCTCCTGGTACAAAGAATATAACTACTATAATACTGCTCCTATGTACAAGAATATAACTACTATTAACTGCCCCTAGGTACAAGAATATAACTACTATAATACTGGCCTCTATGTACAAGAATATAACTACTATAATACTCCCTCTATGTACTAAGAATATAACTACTATTAATACTGCCCCTACTGTACAGGAATATAATACATTAATACTGCCCCCTAGTACAAAATATAACTACTATAATACTGCCCTATGTACAAGAAATATAACTATAATACTGCCCCATATTACAAGAATATAACTACTTAATACTGCCCCTATGTACAAGATATAACTACTATAATACTGCCCCCTAGTACAAGACATAACTACTATATAATGCCCCCTATGTACACAAGAACTATAACTACTCTAATACAAGGCCCCTATGTACAAGACTATAACTATATAATACTGCCCCCATGTACAGGATATAAATACCATAATAATGCCCCCTATTGTTTTTTTAACAGGGATATAAAACTATAATACATGCCCCCTATGTAAGGAATATAACTACTATAATACTGCATCCTATGTACAAGAATATAACTTCTATATACTGCCCCTATGTACAAGAATATAACTTCTATAATACTGCCCTATGTAACAAAAAGAATATAACTACTATAATACTGCACCCTATGTACAAGAATATAACTACTATAATACTGCCCCCTATGTACAAGAATATAAACTAATATACTGCCCCCTATGTACAAGAATATAAACTACTATAATACTGCCCCTATGTACAGGAGTATAACTACTATAATATTTCCCTATGCAAGAATATAACTACTATAATAGCCCCTAGTACAGGAAATAACACTATAATACTGCTCCCTATGGTACAAGAATATAATACTTTAATAAGCCCTGTCGAATAGAACTACTATAATACGCCCCTATGTACAGGAATATAACTACTATAATACTGACCCTATGTACAGGAATATAACGTCTATAATCGCCCCTATGTACAAGAATATAACTACTATAATACTGCCCCTATGAACAGAAATAACTACTATAATACTGCCCCTATGTACAAGATATAACTACTATAATACTGCCCCCTATGTACAAGATATAACTACGATAAGAGACCCCTATGTAAAGGAAATAACTAAGGGCAGAGATCCCAGGGTACATAACAAGTAGGGACGTAGGTTTTCTTAAGTTGAATGTATATGTAAGGAAACTGTAATTTATCATGTAGTCCGACAATTTGCCCCAGTGACAATGAGTTCAAATTTTTTTCTGCAATAGGACAGAATATCAAAAAGCTGCATGCAACAATTTCAAGATGATTATTGCAATTGGGACTATTTTAAAGCATCATAGAGCTCACCAGACGGTCACCGTGGGCAGAGGGGTATGTCTGTAACTATAGGGTTGGTGAAGTGGGTTGTCCAATAGGGGACCCCCTGTACATAATACTGCCCCCTATGTACAAGAATATAACTCTTATAATACGCCCCCTATGTACAAGAATATAACTACATAATTATGCCCCCTATGACAGAATATAATATACTATAATACTGCCCCTATGTAAGGAATATAACTACTATAATACTGCCCCCTATACAAGAAATAAAATACTATAAACACTTTCCCTATATACAATAGTATAACTACAATACTGCCCCATGTTCAAGAATATAACTACATAATACTGCCCCTAGGTACAGAGAATATAACTACTATAATACTGCCCCCTATGTACAGGAATATAACTACTATAAACTGCCCCTATATACAAGAATATAATACTATAACTTTCCCTATAGTACAAGAGGATAACTACTATAATACTGCCCCTATGTACAAGACATATAAACTACTACTAATACTGCCCCTAGGTACAAGATATAACTACTATAATACTGCCCCCTATGTACAAGAATATAAAAACTACTATAATACTGCCCTATGTACAAGAATATAACTACTATTAATACTGCCCCCATAGTAAAGAATAAAACTACTATAATACTGCCCCCCTATGTACAAGAAATAAACTATATAATACTGACCTCCGATGTACAAGAATATAACTTACTCTAATAACTGCCCCCTAGTACAGAATATAATACTATAATATGCCCCCTATGTTAGAGGGATAGGACGTATATAACCTCTTTATAATGTATGAGTGCAGGTATAGCGTCGGCACTGGCCAGTGTGTGCAGTGTACTGTACATGAGCTCATCAGTCTCCTGACACATCTGTAGTGATGGATGGTCGTGGTCCTCTCAGCGTGCTCAGATCTCGGCTGTGGGTAGTCGGTGACTAATCTGGAGAATCACATTCTCCCGGACTTGAAGAACATTTTCAGTTGTGGGTAAAAGAAATAATAACATCGACGGGACTAATGGACCGGGCTCCAGGCAGGTGAGGTCTTGGTGACAGCCCGCCATACATGGGACCATGCAGGCGCTGGGTATTATAGCGATTCTGGTATCTAAAAACTGCCAAAATAAGAACATATCTGATGAACAGAAACACGGAGGAAGAGTCTAATCCCTAGTGGTGGCTCAGCCTGATAATACAAGAAATGTAACCTACCACCTGCTTCTAGGGTCCATTCACACTAGAAGACAAGGCAAGAGACAAAGGCAAGACGTGGCTGAGTGGTAGCACTTGTGCCTGGCAGCGCTGGGGGACTGGGTTTGTGAATCCCACCCATGTCAACATTGCAAAGAGTTGTATGTCTTCTCGTGTTTGCGTGGGTTTCCTGCAGGTCCTCCGGTTTCTCCCACACTCCAAAACATACTGGTAGGTTAATTAGTTTGTGAGCCCCATGGGGACAGGGACTGATGCGGCAAGCTGCTGCGGCGCGAGATGTGTGCTGTATATAAAATAAAGGAATTATTATTAATATTAAGAAGAAAAAAAAGAGAGAAGACCAGAAAAGAAAGGAGAGGAAAGGGGAGAGGAGAAAGAAATGAGAAGAGGAGGGAGGAAGATATACAAGAAAAGTAGAAAAGAGCGAAAAATCAGGAGTGGAGAAGAAGAAATAGAAGAACGGATCGAGAGAAGAGAGAGAAGAAGGAGGAAAAAGAGGACAGGGAGAGGAGAAAGAAGGGACAATATAAAAGTTGAGAAGAGAAAAGAAGAAAGGAGAGGCCAGAAGAAGGATGAGAAGTGATAATGGAAGAAGAGGATAAAACCAGAAGTTACTTCCTTGTGATGAGTCTACTAGAATCCCCATATATAATATATATTTTATATAGTGAGACACTGGAAGGGGTTAACTGTGGATGGGCGGTATGTTTCCCCTAGGTTTGATTACTGCAAGGCCTAGTGTGAGTTTGGTTGTTCCAGCAACTTGGACACAGGTGGGGGGGAGCAACCTAATCAGGGCTGCATAAAGCTGCTGAGCAGAGCATGAGAGCGGGGTCTCTCTGAGTGGAGGCGGAGAGCACACACAGCCTGACCTCTGTCCTGGAGCAGCGAACTTATTTTATGTACTAGTGGTGAGTTGAGAAAACTCTGTATAGTTAGCACCCGAGGGTAGGATTTTGTTGTTTTGTTGCCTGAACTGATGTAAGGCAGTTTTATTTTGCTGCTGCAATAAACGCAGGCGAGACCTGTTTTGGACTGTACCTTGGTGTCACTGTCTGGAACTGCATCACAAAACCCCGCTACCACGGTCTCTACTGGGCCAAATCTCCCACAATATAATATAGTTTAAATTGTTTGTTTTTAACTTGTGACACAAACCCAAGATCAGAAGGAAAAAAAAAAACGGTGGTGGGAAATCGGCTGTCGCGGGATTGAGGAAGAGAAAAAAGTTAGGGAGGGAAAGCCCCTTCGTCCCGAGAAGATAAATCTAAAGAACCTTCCACATTCAACCAATAGGGGCTATTTACTAAGGGTCATGGTACTGTAATTTGTCAGTCAGCCTGTTCACCATTTCTTGGGATTTGCACGGCTGGATAGGTATTTAACAGGGTCTGCGCTGGGATTGAGTACATGCGATCTTTTGGGGCAGCTGCGCGTGTGTATACCATGCCCGACACAGTTGGGGTTCGTGGCTGTTGACGATCCGACTGATTGACGAGTGCGGTATTTAACTTTCAAAATGGTGTCGCAAGCCCAAGCACTGAATGCAGCAGAGAAGAAGAGGTGAACTCCAGGGACCTGAGCGGGGGAAGCAAAACATCAGGATATCGGGCGCGGATCTTAGTGAAGCACAGCACGAGCATATAACGACAATGCACTTAAAATGCCCAGAAGAAGAAGGTGAACTCCGGGGACTGAGGGGGAAGATGACACCTGGGAATCGGGGTGCACGATCTTAGTGGAATCGCGGAACAGGGCATTGCATTGCGGACAATGCACTTTCGGTGAACTCCAGTGGACCAGGTGGGTAAATGTGCCCCAATGTGTTTGAAAAAGTTGCTCGGGGAAGACCAGGAAGCAGCCTGACACGTGATCTAGAAAGGCATTTATAAATTCTGTCCAAGATATTGCCAGGACTCTGGTACATTGGGCACGAATATTTTCAGGGACAAGTTCTCCCGCCACTTCATAGACCGGTTAGATTTTGGCAATAGTTGTTGATGAAGCTTTTTTCCCTTTATTCTTGCCCCCAAAAAAAAGAATAAACTAGGAGACTAGAAGCATTTAAATACAGACGGTCCCCTACTTAAGGACACCTGACTTACAGATGACCCTAGTTACAGACAGGACCCCTCTGCCCTCCTGACTCTCTGGGATGTTACTTAGTCCCAGCTGCAATGCATCAGCGTAAGGTGTCTGTAATGAAGCTTTATTCATAATCCTTGGTCCCATTACATGCAAAAATTGTTGAAACTCCAATTGTCACTGGGGCAAAAAAAAAAAAATGTGTCTGTATCCACAATTATAAAATATACAGTTTCGACTTACATCCAAATTCGACTTAAGAACAAACCTATGGACCTTATCTTGTATGTAACCCGGGGACTGTCTGTACTGGATAATACTGTGTCTAACATCCAGATGGTTGTTAAATGATCTTTATTTTTTGATTTGCTGATTAATGGCACAAAAAGAGGGGAGAAAATCCTCTGAGATCGCTAAAAATTTGACGCTACCTTATGCAGAACTTCAGGATCTGGTGTAAGAATAATTTTATCATGTAGCAGTAAGGAGGCCTCCAAGACGAGGGGCTGCCTAAGTGTTTTGCTGAGATGAGGGCAGTCCGGCAGGCTGCCTTAGAGTAAGGAGTCTGATGGGGATTTCTTCTAAAGGTTCAAATGGAGACTCCGCAACTGTTAATACACGAGTTACATCCCAGGGTGGAAATCTAGATCTAAGGAGGGATGGAGTCTTCCTGCTGCTTTCAAGAACTTAGTGATCCAAGGGTGACTGGTAGAAGAAGGCTGCTCGTGCTGCAGAAATTAGGACTTTTTAGGTGGTTGGTTTTAATTTTGGAGTAAGAATGACCCTAGAACAAAGGCCTTTTTGCTCGTTCAATAGCCATGCCTGGAGAAGATGCAGTTCCCCCCTCACTTGGATGACAAAAGGACCCGGGATCTATAGAACTTTTTTCTCGAAGAACTGGTGGATCAGCTATTGATAGGTCTTTGAGAGTCGACAACCAAGCACGACTTGGCCAAAAAGGAGCGACTTTTACCTTGTCCTGTCTTATCTTTCTCAAGGTTCTGGTGATAAGAATCAAAGGGTCGGAAAGCCAACAGGTGGTGACCCCAGAATTGAGAGAAGGTGTCCATCGCTTGAGGATGATCTCTTAGACTGAGCAAGTAGAACCTTTTTACCTTGTGGTTTATTCTATTGGCAAAAAAGTCTATGTACAGAGTACCCTATAGTTTGGTTATTATGAGACCAATTTGCCAAAGCTTTGTGCAGCGCTGCGTAATCTGTGTGCGCTATTAGGAGAAAAAATTCTTATTATTATTATCTGGATTTTTCCATTCTTTAGAAATAAGTGTAGTAATTGTGTCATGTACAAGGGAAGATGCGTTTATGTTTTTCTGTCAACCCAACAAACACAATGGGCGGTCAGTTACTAAGGGCCTCCGATTCGCGATTTCCCGACGTGTTAAAAGAATATTTTCGATTTTGCCGCCGATTTCCCCAGGAATTGGCCCGGGATTTTGGCGCATGCCGATCGGATTGTGACATGAACGCAAGTAAATCGGGGGGTGGGGGGGGGGGGGGGGGCTTGGCCAACAAAACCCGCGGATTGGAAAACCCGACGCCATTTAAAAAAACAACAGTGCGGAGCTTGCACTTACCTCACCCGCCCAGCTCAGTGAAACTCCAGCGCTTCAATGCTTTCAGCACAGAGCCCCAACCTGGTGGACGGCGGAGGAGGAACTCCTTACTAAATCCCGTCCGGACCCGAATCCAGCGAAGAGAACGCGCCCTGGATGCGAATGGCCGGGTAAGTAAAGCTGCCCCTATATCTTGATTGACTTTGGTTCTTTCCTCTCTTCAATGTCCATAGTAGCCCTGACCATTTTTAACCCCTTATCGCCGACGCTTAATGACCAGAGTGATTTTTTCAAATCTGACACGTGTCACGACTAACTGGTTATGATTGAAACGCTTCAAAACATTTCAGGATTTTGAGGATCGATTCTCTTGAGAAACATTGTACTTCATGTTGTGTTGAAAAAGTAAGTGATAAAGTTTTGCCGTACGTGAAAATTAACTTAAACTGTGGCAAAAGTTCGGAAAAAATTCTTAATTTTCAAAGTTTGAACTCTTCTACTTCAGGAAGATGTGTTTTAAACTACCCAAAAAGTGAGATAACTGACATTTCCGGAATGTCTGCTTTATGTTGGAATGATACTTTATTCGTCCGCTACTTTTTCCAAGGATGTTAGAAAATAAAACGGAAGTGCAATTTTTGAAACTTTTGAATTTTTGGGGGAAAATACATTCATTTAGGCCAAAAATGACACTTTCATAATGAATTAAATAATGCAATGCTCTGCAGACTGCGATACCCAATTTTTCCGATGTAGACACCCCGTATGTGTGAACTGTTTGGGCGCACGGCGGGATAGGATGAAAGCAGCAGATTGTATTGTCACATTGTCAGGCAGTCCCGGGTTCGTCAAGATAGGGTCGTAGGTTGTTCTTAAGTGAGTTGTGGAAGTGGAACGTATACTATATTGAATCCAGCAGAACTTTTTTGGTCTCGTGAACTTGATTTAAAATGGTGATGTCACTAAGAACCAGGGAATTAACACAAAAGCTTCAGTACAGACGCCCTGTGATAAATGTTACAGCTGATATTGTAGCTAGGACTAAGTACGTAAAGTACAACATCCAGAGGTCCATGTGAACTATGGGTCGCTTTATCGATGAAGTCGAGTGTTCTTAAGCAGGGGGACCGCCATAGTATAAGCTAAAAATTCAAAAATTTTTTGGTAATGCGAACTTATGAGGGTTTATTATTTGTGGGGTGAGATGTTATGTATAGTTAATTAATTTTGGGCATCTATAGCTTATTCAGGAGACTTTATTAACTATTTCAAAGGGGATACAAACAAAATTAGCATTTATTTTGAATTTTTATCACTCCCCCCCCCGCTCTCCGTTTATTCTCTGGTTCACTACGATTGCGGTGATACCTCATATATATAGTTTTTCTTATATTTGCTCAATTTTACTGAGCAAAACCAATATTTGAGAAAATCTATTTTTTTTTGTTTTTTTTTACTATCGACAACTTCAGGGCCATAACTTCTGTATTTTTCTGTTGACAGTCTAGTCGAGGGCTTGTTTTTTGCGAAAAAGAGTTGTATCTTTTCAGTTGATCATACACAGGCACGGAACTTTTTTTGATCACTTTTCAGAACATTTTTTGTGATGGTGATTTGATTAAAAATTTTACATTACGGGAAGTTCTTCGTGTTTTTTTTTTTACGCCGTTCCCCGAGCAGGTTCACTGCTCACGTATTGTTTGAGATTTATTGTACAGATTGATACCAGATATGTACACTTTTCTGTGTGTTTTATGTTGATATTTGGTTTTATAAGTAATTAAGCTGATTCGGGACTTACTTTTACTTTTTTTTTACATTTTTAAATTTTTCCAGACTTGGACTGAAACAAGCCTTCATTCAATCACTTACATGTATTGCGCACATGCTCAGTTAGTTACGGCCGGTCGCCAGAGAGGCGGAACCTGATGTGTGAAGCGGAGCCGGCAGTCGGGGCCACAGATGGACCCGGATGGATTGGGATTCCCCCTTTAAGCACACTTGGGGGTGGGGGGGGGGGCGCACTACATGCCGTGGTCATTCTTGACATTTAAAACGGGCTGAAGAAAAGGGACACAGGAGATCTGAATTAACCAAAACCGGTCTCCGATTACGGGTGCCCTTAGTTGACCTTTGTACCTCCTCTCCGATGACCCCTCTTTGGGACTCCACCCAAGCAAAGGATTCCTCCACCATAATCTTCCCAAACAGGGAAATCTTCATAATTACACATCTGATCGCAAATTACACTTTCTATTATGTGTTTTGCATTTACCTTTAGGTGCTTTTAACCCTAAAATGGGTGTAGAAAATCATGCAAACTCACCACCCAGCCAGTATCGTTAACGGGATTGGGGTCACTTGGGGTTCCATATTTAGTTCTTTGTAGCCATGGCGAAGACAAGACAGTCCGCGGGACACCTGGAGCGGAGGTAAAGGTGACGGAGCGGGGCATAAAAGGCGGGGGACACTGGGGAGCGGAGGCTAAAAGGCCGGGGACAACGGGGGAGCGGGGGCTAAAAGGCGGGGACACTGGGGAGCGGAGGGAAAAGGCGGGGACACTGGGGGAGCGGGAGGTAAAAGGCGGGGACACTGGGGGAGCGGAGGCTAAAACGTGGGGATGTCATTAAAATCGGTTCAGTGATGTCATGTGATCTGCGGTGGGACAGCCTATACTTAGTACGACACTGTGGTATACAGCAGAGCCTGAAATTATCTATAGAAAAACGGTCTCTGGGTCTGTCCTGGATTATCAGGCGCCTGGTTCTTCTGGGTCTGTCCTGGATTATCAGGCGCCTGGTTCTTCTGGATCTGTCCTGGATTATCCGGTGCCTGGTTCTTCTGGGTCTGTATTGGATTATCAGGCGCCTGGTTCTTCTGGGTCTGTCCTGGATTATCAAGCGCCTGGTTCTTCTGGATCTGTCCTGGATTATCCGGTGCCTGGTTCTTCTGTGTTTGTTGTGGATTATCAAGCGCCTGGTTCTTCTGGGTCTGTCCTGGATTATCAGGCGCCTGGTTCTTCTGGGTCTGTCCTGGATTATCAGGCGCCTGGTTCTTCTGGGTCTGTATTGGATTATCAGGCGCCTGGTTCTTCTGGGTCTGTTCTGGATTATCAGGCGCCTGGTTGTCTTGAGTCTATTTTGGGTTCTCCCTGATGTGATCTGGATTAGAAGGTTTCTGGTTCTTCTTGTAAATTCTGGATTATGGGCCGGTGGTGCCGGACCATTGGGAGCCTGAAGTAATTGGTTTCTTTGCTTCTGTTTCTCAGGAGCCTTCAGTCCAGAGTGGAGCGGAGCCAGAGCTGCAGCGATAATGTGACGGAGACCCTCCCATCCCCCGGCCGCAGGAGAGCCCCCCACCTGCAGAAAGCCAAGGTAACCCCCAGCACACATCACCTGTACTCAGGGGTAATAATTCTCCTCTTGCCAATTTTTAGGAGTATTTTCTGCCCTGGAGGAGAATGAGGAGATGCGAGTGTCTTCTGTGCTATAAGCCGGTATAGACCATTCTAGGCATCTTACATTGGGCTGCGTTCACACCGGTGCTGGTAATTGATTGCATGTATTTCTATGGAAACGCATGTGCAATCAGGGGCCGAGCACCTCCCACAAGGTATCCGACCCGGGGAGCACATGGCCACGAGGCTGCAGCTGTGATCGGACAGACCACACTGACTGTATACACATCCAGAGCTGCATGGACTATACATCTCTAGATTGTATCTCTTATACTCCAGTCACCTCCAGAGCTGCATGTACTTCTGTGCTATCTCTTATTGCATTGACATGAAGAGCTGCAGCCGGATTCCTTCTCTTATTGTCCTGCCCGTTGTTGGCCAGAGTTCAGCAGGATTGTGATTGCTCTGGATGTGACAGGAGTATACAATCTAGAGATGTGCCGCAGCTCTGGATGTGACTGATATATGAACCAGGTATATTGTATGACTTGGGACTGTGGGGCATTGGTGGCTCGTGGACTGTGGGGAGGGATCTGCTTGTTCCAGCCTGGGGGAGGGGCCTTCTGTGTCATCACCATGTTGGGGGTTGTAGTTCCTGGGTCTCGTTCCTCCATGACTCACATTTCTGCTCTTCCTGCAGGTGGTCCCTGGATCGGCCCCCCTGGGCATCTTTTCGGGCGTCCTCCTCTCCACAGAGAACAGTCGCTCCTTCTCAGCGCCGGTCCTGACCTCGGAGAAACGCCTGGTCATTAACCCTTACAACTCCTTCACCCCCCTGCACAAGCCGGAGCGTTCCATCAGCCCCGAGAGCAACGACAGCATCTCCGAGGAGCTGAACCACTTCAAGCCCATTGTGTGCTCGCCCTGCACCCCTCCCAAGAGGCTCCCGGACGGGCAAGTGCTGAGCCCCGTCCTCATCAAGTCCACCCCCAGGAACCTGCGCCGGAACCTGCAGAAGCCCACCAGCTACGAGGCCAGCCCCGTCATCCTGAAGAAGTGGGAGCAGGTCTTCAAGGACCGGCAGATGAAGAGGACTCTGTCCAAAGGGACCCTGACTACCCCTGGGGGGGCGGGTGTGGAGGGCACCAAGGAGGTGTCAGAGCTCACCCCCTCCTCTAGTCAGGAGGAGACCCCCGGCGATGGCCGATCTCAGCCCCTCCTGTGCCGAGGGTGTCTGCAGAAACCCGTTTCCGTTAAAGACTTCCTAGAGGGCGGCGCCAACACCGGTACCAAAACCCGTCTGGCGGCCCGACTGACCTCCAGCAAGAAGAGCATATCCCAGTGCAAGTGCACCAAGCGGGCGCTCAAGAAGAAGAATGCCCCCAACGGTGCGGGCAACATCAGCCCGGGGTACCCCCAGCGCCGGGGGCAAAAGAGACGCTGTAAAACCAAACACTTGGAAAAGAACGGTGCCTATAAGAGGCTGCGGGTGACCTGCAGGGCGGGGGGTGCGGGGCAGGGGGGGTTCCAGCGCTTGTGGCGCGAGGCGGAGAAGAAGCTGCGCCAGGAGGAGGAGGACAAGAAGCTGGCGAGGAAACTGCAGCAGATGTACGACAAGGAGCGGCGCCGGGTGAACCGGGGCAAGGGCAGCAGGGACGAGTACCCGCTCCGATCCAAGAGCACCGCCGCCAGCAGCTAGCCACCCAGCTTTTCTACATGGGTCGCTGTCATTTTCTATTGTAGTAAAGAACAATCCCTAAAAATACATGTCTGAGGCGCTGATTGGTCCGACGTCACCAGGAAAGCTGGGTGACGAACAGTTACTGCATGCTCATCCAGCTTTCCCAGACTCCTGAATAAGTAAATGAAATCTTGAGGGGAGGTTACCCAGCTTTCTCAGACTCTTGAATGTGTATATGAAAGGTGGAGGGGAGGTCACCCAGCTTTCCCTAATCCTGATTGCAAAATCGCCTTGCATATCCATTAAGATGGAATTATAGAACTGGATAGAAAGATCATTCAAGACTCTCAGAAAGCTGGGTGCTGTCCTAGATGGATCCAATTACTGCATAGGTCACCCAACTTTCCCAAACTCCTAAAAAGTGTAGTTGAAAACTGGGTGACCAACTATATGGCTGGAGCGGAAGTCACCCGGCTTTTCCAGAATCCTGATTGCAAAATCCCCTTGTGTATCTGTTGAGATGTGAGCATATTGCTCTGCAGAAATATCATTTGGGATTGGTTGTTGTCCAAGATGGACCCCAGTCCTGAATGGGTAACCCAGCTTTCTTAAAATCCTGCATGGAAACGGTTCTTTCCTTGACATATTGTCCACTGGAGTGATCACCCAGCTTTCCCAGACTATATATTATATGTATTGTAACGGAGTATGAGACTAGGCAGAGATGAACCATATGGTATATAATTGAAAAGAGGTAAACTAATGCATGGGTCACCCAGCTTTTCTAAACTCCTGAAAGGAATAGCCTATTTGTCAAACTACCAAGTACATAGCCAACGGGGTGATGACCCAGCTTTCCCAGACATGTTCCTACAAAATCCAGTTGTATATCCATTGAGCTAGGAGTAGAGGATATAACTGGACTAAAGTATCATTCAGGAGTCCTAGAAAGCTGGGTGACTACCAAGATGGACCTCATTACTGCTTTTCCTTAATTTATTTTCCATTGAGATTGAGGAAATGTCTTCCCCCTCAGACACTTTTCATAAATGAGGGATTGCATTTGGTGTGATTTTCCATTCAGGGATGTTAGAAAGCTGGGTGAGAGGCTGTATTTGGTCCTCTGCTTTCCCAGACTCCTGAATGGTTTGTGTGCCCTAGGATCTGATGATAAATTAAAGAGGGATGTGTATCCATTATATAGCAATGAAGGGTTACTGTTCAGGAGTCTTGGAAAGCTGTGTGATGCCCATAAGTGTTCACCCAGCTTTCCCAAAATTCTGAATCTTAAGCATATAAAATGGAAGAGTCTGCAGCAGTGCTCCATTAACCCCCTCACTTCATTTAATGTATACAAAACTGCGTCCACCCTTCTCTTATAGTGTGTCTTATACTCTAGTCACCCCAAGAGCTGCACTTTCTATTTGATTACCATTGTTATATACTCCAGTCACATCCAGAGCTGCACTATTCTGCTTTCATATTATGTTATATATTTAGTCTCATCGATACATATCACATCTCTGTAGGATCATGCCTTATGCTCCAGACACATCCAGAGCTGCATTCTCAAACATAATGTTATACGCTAGTTGTATTCTGGCCTTGCACTCCCTAGTCACATCCAAAGCTGCACATACAGTTCTGCATTGGTATCGTGTCACTACCAGAGCTGCACTTTTTATATTCTGTTACTAGGTTATCCATATACTTCATTCAGAGCAAGAGCAGCATTTATCCTTCTTCTGCTTTTGGTCACATCCAAAGCTGCATTTACACTTCTCATACTGCAGTCACATCCAAAGCTGCACTGTGCTGTGTTCCTATATCATAAAATCCCAGTCTCATCCACAGATATAGAAAACGGTCATGTATTAAAAATGTAGTCACATGCCAAGCTGCATTCACAATGATCATGTCTTATGCTCCACTCACATCCAGAGCTGCTTTTTTTTTTTTTTTTTTTTTTTTTGCTACAAATGTCGTTTGGTTAAGGCAATCTGCCCATTTAAATTACTCCAGAGCCTGGCACTCACAATTCTGCCCTGCTGGTGCAGTTCAACTGGTGTACCATACATGAACCAATTACTTTTATCCCCATGTACTGATCCTGTAGTTGGCATCCTGTATTTAATAGTTTCCCCCAGAGCTGCTACTGCACGTATCTGCTGGCTGTGTTTAATCAGTCACTGTGTTACATACAATGACATCACTTATCCCTGTACTGAATCCTCGAGTACCTCCTGGTATTATACCCGCAGAGCTGCACTCATATTCTTCCTGTGGTAGCAGTCACTGGTGTACATACATGACTTACTTACCGTGTACTGATCCTGAGTTAATCCTGGTATTAATACCCCGAGCCTGTACTCATATTTCTGTAAGCTGGTGCCAGTCACTGTGTTACATACCATGACATTACTATCCTTGTACTGATCTGAGTTACATCCCGTGTTATTATAAACCCCAGCTGCATCCACTATTCTGCTGCTGGTGCGTCACTGTGTGTACATCCTGACATTCATTCTCCTGTCTGATCGCCGAGTTTTACTATCCTGTATTATTACCACCAGAGCTGCACTCACTATTTTCTGCTGGTGCAGTCACCTTTGGTGTACCACATGACTTAGTATTTCCTGTTATCTGATCCTTGAGTTCACATCCCGGTTTATAAGACCCCCAGAGCTGCACTTCACTATTCTGTGCTCTGGTTGCAGTCACTGTACAGAACATGCCATTACTATCCTGTGAACTGAATCCTGAGTACCTCCGTTTATACCTACCAGAGCTGCACTCACAATCTGCGCTGGTCGCAGTCACTGTGTACAAAATACAGCACATTACTTATTTCTGGACCTGATCCTGACCGCTCTAGTTACATCCTCATTGATTATCTCCCAGAGCTACACTCACTATTTCGCTGCTGTGCAGTCTGGTTTACAACGTGCCACCATTTAACTATCACTGTACTGATCCTGAAGTTACATCCTGTATTATAACCCCAGAGCTGACTCACCTATTTCCGCTGGTGCAGTCACTGTGTACATACATCGAATACTTAATCCTGTAACTGATCTGAGTTACATCCTGTAATTATACCCACGGCTGCACTCCCTATTCTGCTTGCTGGTGGCAGTCACTTTGTAACATAAATGACATTACTCATCCTACGATTCCTGAGTTTTACCTCGTCTTATCTTCCCGAGCTGCAACTCACTATTCTGCTTGCTGGTGCACGTCACTTGTGACATACATGCATTACTTTCTCTGTACTGAATCTAGTTACATCCTGATTATACTCCCAGAGCTGCACTCACTATTCTGCTGCTGGTGCAGTCCTAGGACAACATGTACATTACTTATCACTGTTACGGTGCTCCTGAGTTAACATCCTGTATATACTCCCAGAGCTGCCACTCCACTATTCTGTGTGGTGTAGCTACTGTGTACATCAAATGCACTTACTTATCCTGTTACTGATAACCTAGTTCACCATCCTGTTATTTATCCTCCAGAGCTGGGCACTCCACCTATTTTTCTGCCTTCTTCAAGTCTGCGGATGTGGAGTCACTTGTGACCTTACTTCATCATACATTTTTCTAAGTGTCAAAGTACTAACCAGCAAGACCAGAAAGTGTAAAGTTGCAGAATTCTGAGTGCAGCTCTGAGGTCTCAGTACTGTAAATGCTGCTTGTTGCTTTCATTCCTTATGGGCTCTGTAGAGTCTTGGGCTGTGTGTGTGGTCCGTCCATTGGCCGCCCTCCTGTGTACATCGGCCCCGTTCCTTTGTGCCAGTAGTAGTTGTCTGGCCGTGTCCCTGAGTCCGGCCTCCACCTCTGACGCCCTCTGCGCTGCCTCCTGGTGGAAGAGCTGATATTTCTTCTGTAACTCCTTCAGCAGAAGTTTTGCTTCTTTGTGTTTTTTGCTGGTCCCTCCCTCCTTTAGGGCGGAGTCTGCACAGAGGAAAAGCCAGTCACCGATTGGCTCTCAGCAGTATCTTCGGCCTTTTCTATGATATTTTTATGTAACATACCCAAAGGAACCTCCACCAGGTGGCGCCGCTCCTTCATTTCACCCAACACTTCTGCCAGCAGGTCCATCTTACTCTTCCGGGGTGGGGACGAAAGTTCTACCAACTGGAAAGTTATTTAAAGTGGATGAGAATACAGACAGAGAGCCACCAGGGGGCAGTAGTGAGAGGCCCTGAAGTTAGACCAGTGCATGAGTATACAGTAGCTACAAAAGCAGAGAACTCCTCTCCTGAAATACTCTGTGCTGCAGAAGGATCCCGCTTCTTTCTTCGCCTAATTCTCAGTCCGATACCACTTTTTATAACCCCCGATTCCTCTGCACTCACATACCCGGCTGAGAACAACCCCCAAGGAGCGAAACTTCAACATAGATGTGTAAAGGAAAGCTAAAAATACTCTGTGCTGCTGGAGGATGCGGTTTCTTTTTCATTCTGCAATATTTAGTCTATGACCAAAGTTTCCATAGATTTATTATTCTTAGGTAAACAATAGACAAGATTACTTTCCCAAATCCCAGCCCCCGAGGAGCAAGACCCAACCTACAAATCCTCTGTGCTGCTGAAGGAAGCTTCTTTTACCCTGATAGTCTGTGTCTTTTACTAATATTTTAATGGTTATGTATTATTATTGGGTTGGACAATAGATAAGATTCCCCTTTGGATTCTTCCCTCATTAACAGTGAAGTGTCCGCCCCTGAGGAGCAAGAAAATACAACCTACAAATCCACTCTGCAGATTTAAAATCCTTATTTTACCTGGACAGTCTGTGTAGCTTACCAAGATCTTCATAGTTGCCTATTTTCCACCTAAGAACAACATGCAAGATTCCTCTGTAGAGTCTACCCACATTAACAAAGAAGTGCCCGCCCCTGAGGAGCAAGACCCAATTTACAAATCCTCTGTGCTGCTGGAGGACCCTTCTTTTACCCCAATAGTCTGTATCTCTTACTAATATCATAATGGTTGGAATTCCCCTATATTAACAGTGAAGTTCCCGCCCCCGAGGAGCAAATTCCAACTTACAAATACTCTGTGCTGCTGCAAAATCCTTCTTTTACCCTATTAGTCTCTTACTAAGGTCTTGAGAGTTGCTTGTTTTTTGCAGGTGGACAATAGACAAGGCTCCCCTGTTGAGTCTCCAAACATTAGCAGTGAAGTGTCCGCCTCCACGGAACAAGAAAATACAACCTACAAATACTCTGTGCTGCTGGAAGATCTTTATTTTACCTTGATAGTCTGTGTAGCTTACCAAAATCTTCATAGTTGTATATTTTTCACCTAAGAACAACATGCAAGATTCCCCTATAGAATCTCCCCACATTAAAAAGAGTCCGCCCCTGAGGAGCAAGACCTAGCCTACAAATCCTCTGTGCTGCTGGAGGACCCTTCTTTTACCCCGATAATCTGTCTCTTACTAATATCTAAATGGCTGTGTATTATTATTGGGTTGGACAATAGCCTAGATTTCCCTCTAGAGCTCCCCTACATTAACAGTGAAGTACCTGCCCCTGAGGAGCAAATCCCAACTTACAAATACTCTGTGCTCCTGCAAAATCCTTCTTTTACCCTATTAGTCTCTTACTAAGGTCTTGAGAGTTGCTTGTTTTTTGCAGGTGGACAATAGACAAGGCTCCCCTGTTGAGTCTCCAAACATTAGCAGTGAAATGCACACCCCCGAGGAGCAAGAAAATACAATCTGCAAATACTCGGTGCTGCGGGAGGCTCTTGCTCCTTCTCTCACTCTTTAATTTTCATATCATAATTTTCATAGCTCCTTAATATTATTTTTTAGACAATTTACTGTATTCACCTTTTCAACTTCGGCCCAACAACTGCCCCCAAGGATTAAAATACAACCTACAAATACTCTGTCCTATTCAGGCTCTTACCTTGCTTTCCCGGGGGACGTACGGTTTCTGGACACTGTGCAGTCGGGGTTTATAGTCCCTGTAGACAAGCATGTGTTTCAGGGCATGTTCTAGGGCCCGCACATTGTTTTGTATACCTGTAATACACAGGCAGGTAAGTACACAACACCAGGGATGGAGCCTGTGTACCCCATGTCCGTCACTTACCTACTGGCTCTATGAATGTAGGGTCAGTCTTCACATTATACAGCTCCTCGTAGCCTCTGAACTTCTCTGGGATCTGCGTAGGTTGTGTTTTATCTGTGTCTTGTTCCTCGGGGGCGGGGCTTGGGATGTGAGGAGGCTCTGGAGACGAATCCCCTATATTGTCCACCTATGCATAATAAGTATGGAGCCATAAGACCCTCCCAGTTTCAATCACATGGATACCCCTTCCACGTTACATTTCTTACAGACCTGAGTGATGAACACAGACTCCACCTCTGGGTCACAGCTGAAGCTCATGTCCTGTTCTAACTCCAGGCTCCTCCCAGGAGGAGTGTCCATATCTCGTTCTGAAGAGGTTCTGATTGGTGGTAAAGGGCTCGATGACATCATAGTTTCTGTGACATCACTCTCGGCATGCGGCAGTCTCAGGTAGGGTTGTAGAAGAGACTCCAACATCAGAGGTTGTTTGGGGATTTTGGGAACGTGAGTTGTGACCTTGGTGACAAAATGTGATGAAAGAATTCTTATAGACTCTTCCATCCTGTAGACATAAAGCTCCTGAGCGCCCTGTGTATGAGGAAGCAGCCTAACAACTGACTGCAGATCAGACTACACAGGGTGTGCCTGTAGTCTGTTACCGTGGAGATGACATATGTTGGTTTCTGGCAGTTCCCGCCCCCGCTCACCTTCCTCTTCTCTCTTCTGGGTATGATGAGATGAGGTTTGTGGAAATCTGGAGATTCTTTACGTATCACTCTGATACCGAGTCTCTGCTGGAGGAAGCTCCTCAGTAATGGAGGGTCACCTATGGATATGGTTACATCCAGTCACTATACATTACATGTAGGGGCTGTAGTCTGGTCACTATACATTACATGTAGGGGTTGTAGTCCGGTAACTATACATTACATATAGGGGATGTAGTCTGGTCACTATACATTATATATAGGGGATGTAGTCGGGTCACTATACATTATATATAGGGATGTATTCTGGTCACCTATACATTATATATGGGATGTAGTCTGGTCACTACATATAATGAGGGATGTAGTTCTGGTCCACTGTATATTGTTATATATGGACTGTAGTCGTCACTATACAATTATATATAGGGATTAGTCTGGTCACTGTTATTGTATATTAGTGGACCTCGTAGTTCTGGTCTATATACATTGTAATATGTGTATGTAAGTCTGGTCACTAAGCATATATATATGAAGATGTATTGCTGGTCACTAGACATTACAGGTATGAGGGGTTGTAGTCCGGTAACTATACATTACATATAGGGGATTAGTCTGGGTCACTATTATTATATAGGGTGATGTAGTCTGGTCCTTATACATTATATATAGGATGAGTCGGTCACTATACATTATAGATAGGGATGTAAGTCGTCACTATACATGTTATATAGAGGGGATGTAGTCTGGTCACTGTATATTGTCTAATAGCCTGAATATACAAAGGTCGATATACTTGTTATGGGGATGAGTCTGCGTCACTATACATTACCATATGGGGATTGTAGTCTGGTCCCTATACATCTTATATATAGGGGATGTAGTCTGGTCACTAACATGATATAGGGGATGTAGTCTTGTCCACTAGACATTAATATGAGGGTTGTAGCTGGTCACTATACCTTTATTATAGGGGATGTAGTCTGGTCACTATACATTGTAATATAGGGGATGTAGCTCTGGCCACGTATATTGTATTAGGTGGCTTGTCGTCTGGTCACTATACATTGTATATAGGGGATGTAGTCTGGTCACTTATACATTGTATGGGGTCAGTAAGTCTGGTCACTCATACATGATTAGGGGACGTGTCTGGTCACTATAGGATGAATAGGGGATGTAGTCTGTCCTATAGCATTTGTATTAGGGGGATGTTAGTCTGGCACTATCATTTGTATATAGGGGATGTAGTTTGGTCACTATAACATTCATATAGGGAATGTAGTCTGGTCCACTATACATTTGTATATAGGGGACTGTAGTCTTGTCAACATACATTGTATATAGTCTGGTTCCCCACCTATAGACAGCAGAATAGTCTGGTTAACCTTTTCTGAGATGTCAGGGGATCCCTTAAGAGTGATCTCCTCTAGTGAGGGGAAGAGCGCCACCGGCAGGACAGTCCGCTCCTCATAACATATCTGTAATATCACAGTCAACATTAATCTTACTGCAGGAACATCTATAGCAGCAACGTATATATCAGATATTACATTGTCCATCACACCTTTGTGTACTGTATGATTGTAGTAGCTGCCGAGACTGGTGAAATATGCATTTATATTTTAGATTGTACGCGAGAATGTGTCCTCACACTGCAGTGCGCTCTGCACAGTATTAGGTAATGTCCTGGAAAATGTTTCATTCAGCCCCTGTGGTATGCTACTGATTAGGCACAGGACCTGTTAAACCTTGTTTAATATTTCAGCATTGTAGCTTTCTCCAAATGTATGGAGCATCCTCACACTTGCTCGCGTTCTGAGCTCTCTGCATTCAGCTTATTTGTAGCCCGTTCCTTGTGCTCTGACACTAGCTGGACTAGGCTTCTTTCTATAGAATACTTGGCAGTAGAAGGGTAACTGGGGGAGTTTCAGTGCAGAGAACTAAGACACACAGTGTCATGGTAATGCCCTCATCACGCCTGTAGCGACTCTGTGCCATGTCTCCTCCATGCCAGGTTACCCTTGTTGTTGGCCAGCTTCAGATCTCCAGGCTCGGCAAGGGAGTGACGCTCTACTGACGGCAGGGCTGGGTGGGGGTTGAGGGGTGAACCGGCGCCATCCAGAGGTTCCTGTCACACAATAAAAAGTGATTCCTCACCGACTCCTGAAGTAGGACATTCCAGACTTGTACCCATTGACTACAAGACAGGGGAATCTCTCACACTCATCTCCAGCAGCGAACTACAAGCTCTCAGCCATTCAATTGTCTGCTTATGCCCTGGACTTGTAGTTCCGTCTCGCAGGCCTCCTCAGGCCAGTCGTCGTAGAATCCTTATAAAGACGTTACACTTCTCACAGCTGAGTGTTTTTTATAGTTGTATCCAGTCCCTGGTGAGCCAGTCTGGACCGAATCATAGAACGATGACTAATATTAAAGGTTGGAGCGAGAGAAGGCGACTATTCACTGACTGCAAGCAAGATCTTGTACAATGGCAACAGTAGGGTCACATTCACATGGCCGTCTGCTGGGGACGTACAAGCGGCCTCAGCAAATTTGCGGGCCGCATGTACGTCCCCATAGACGCAATAGCGGCGCGGTCGCAGATGCGTCTGTTCCACATTGTGGCACCGATCCGGCCCGCACAAGTCGCCACGCAAAAAGATCGAGCATGCTCTATCTTTTTGGCGTGTGTGCGGCCGTCGCGCGCTATTCTCTATTAGTGGATGGAGGGGCTGCCTCCTCTCCTCTCGCAGCAACACGGCGGTATCGCCGCACCGAGCGGCATACTGCTGTGTGATGTACCTTAGTGAACAGAATGCCACCCATTTATAATGGGGACACATACATGGGGTATGTGGGGTGCTGCACTCCCATCACAGCGCCCGGTGGTATGTCATCGGATGGCGAGGGTGAAGGGAATACGACCTCTGCAAACAGAGGAAATGCATGAAGTTGCAATGACAGCCAGTGCTCTGCACAGGAATGGTGTCAAGGGCGGCGTGGTCAAAAGACCTTGAGTCCTTTAACTCACAGATTCCTGTCAGGGATCCTCTGTGCTTGCGCAAAACCCATATAATCCACTCGATTCCCTCCCGTATATCATCTTCAATCCAATCCTGAACGCATGTGACCCCGATCCCTTACAAATCTCCCCCCCTCTGTTTCTGTCCTTTTCCTATGCGGGATGACTGACGGGTCCGGACAGGACGGGACACAAGGGATGAGTTGTCACATCCAGATTCCGTAAGATGTAACCTGATGGTGGACAACGTTATAACAGGATCTGCAGACATTACACTGCAGGGTATGCTCAGATCCATAACTCTATGCCCCTGATGGGTCCTCACGAATATCCTCTCTAACACCCCAAAAGCCCTCTTCCATCGCATCCCATCACTAAACACCAAGGGTGCGGCACTCGCTCATTGACCTCAGGGTGAAGATCTGCACCTACTTATATCATGACATTGATATCCATCCCATTCCCCTCACTAATCCTCTCCCTACACAACCTATCTTTAATAACGCCCGGCTTCAGCCCACGCTACACAGATGTGCCCACCAGTCTGCATGCACTCAGTAGCTCACTGGCTGCCTGTCTCCTTCCCTACTACAGTTTTAAAATAATACCTCTCATCCACACAGGCCGCTGGCACAGTGCTGCAACCTCCCTATCTCTCTCATCTCAGTGCTATCCGCCCTTTCCTGTGCTCTTCATCTGCCATATATAGGTAATCTGATATGTCATTTGAACGTCTTCCTATAGTCTCCAGGATGTTCTAGAGCTGAAATTCCCTATTCCATATAGTTTTAGGCAGCTCTATCACACCCCCTAACTGGCATGAAAATGTCCGCTCTCCTCTTTACTAATCATCACAAGTAATATCATATACTGGTAAATATACTACCAGAGCTGCCCCCCCCTAACTGCCTACTATTCTGCGCTGTGCCGTCTACTGTGACATACTTACATTACCTTATCCTGATATGTCCCTGAGTTTCATTCCTTTTATACCCCAGAGCTGCACTCACTATTCTTGCTGCTGGTGCAGTCCCACTGTGTACATACATGACATTACGTATCCTGTACTGATCCTGAGTTACATCCTGTATTAATACCCAGAGCTGCACTCACTATTCGGCGTGCTGGTGCTTCACTGTGTACATAACTGACATTACTTATCCTGTACTATCTGAGTTACATCCTGTATTATACCCCAGAGCTCTGCACTCACTATTCTGCTGCTGGTGCAGTCACTGTGTACATACATGACATTACTTATCCTGTCACTGATCCTGAGTTACAATCCTCTATTATACTCCAGGAGCTGCACTCACTATCCTGCTGCTGGTGCCGTCACTGTTGTACATACTGACATTACTTATCCTGTACTGATCCTGAGTTACATCCGTGTATTTATACCCCAGAGCTGCACTCACTATTCTGCTGCTGCGTGCCCACGTCCACTGATATCACATACACTGACATTAATTATGATCTGTACTGATATCCTGAGTTACATCCTGTATTATATCCCAGAGCCCTGCGTACTCCTATTCATGCCTGTGGCTTGCAGCCACGTGTACATACTATGACATTACTTATCCGTTGTACTGATCCTTGAGTTACATCATGATATTATACTCCCAGAGCTGACTCACTATTCGGCTGGGTAGCAGTCCCTGGTACTATACATGACATTGATTATCCTGTGACTCGATCGCCTGAGTACATCCATGTTATTATAACCCAGAGCTGCACTCGCCTATATTGCGCTGCTGGCTGGTGTACGTCACTGTGCTCCATAGCTGACATGACTTATCCTGTACTGATCCTGAGAGTTCATCCTGCTATTATCCCCAGAGCCTGCACTCACTATTCTGCTCATGGTGAGTCTCCTTTGTTACATACATGACATTACTATCCTGTAACTGATCCTGAGTTACATCTGTATGTAATACTCCAAGCCTGCCCCACTCACTATTGGCTGCCCTGAAGTGCAAGTCACTGTGTTACATACATGACATGACTTATCCTTTGTCATCCTGAGTTACACATCCTGTATTATACCCCCAGGCTAGCACTCATATTCTGCTGCTGGATCTGCACTCTGTACATGCTGTTTTAACGATACATGAACATTACTTATCCCTGTCACTGATCCGTGACGTTATCTCTACATACCTCCAATAGCTGCACTCACTATCTCTGCTGCTGGTGGGCAGTCACTGTGTGACATACAGCTTACTTTATCCTGTACTGATCCACTAACACCAAATACAGGTTACATCCTGCTAATTATACCTCCAGAGCTGCCTTCACTATTCTGCTGCTGGTGCAGTACGGTCTACAGACATGACCTTACGTACCTGTACTGTTCCTGGAGTTTAACATCCTGTATGTATCCCCAGATCGGCCTCACTTACAGGCAGTCCCGGGTTTACATACAAGATAAGGTCCTGGATGTTTGTTTCTTAAGTTGGACTTGTCCTGTAAGTCGAAATTGTTATGTACATAATGGAAGTTTTAGACCATTGTGTTTCCGTGTGGCCCCAGTGGGCAATTGGAGTTTCAAATTTTTTTGGTGTATTGGACCCAAGAATGATCAATAAAGCTCAGTACAGACATCTTACAGCTGATCATTGCAAGTCCTGGGACTATAGTAGCATCCAGAGAAGCTTCCCAGAGGTCACTGGGGCTGAGGGGTCCTTCTGTACCTCATGGTTGTCTGTAGTCGGTGCCCGTAAGGAGGGGACCGCCCTGTATTCCTGCTGGGAATCATATACTAGCCCTCGGTATAACTTACCGCTGTAAACCAGCCAGGCTCATGAATACAGATGGAAGGGACAGTAAATTATCATCTAACATCAATACTTCCAGATTGGGGAACATCTGGATTTCTGCATCTTTCCTGGAGGATAGCAACAAAAGTTATGGAGACATAGAAGGGGAAGGAGCGGCAGGTTGTACTACATAGCCCCCCCCCCCTCCCATAGATTATGCTCCTCCCCTTATTCTGTTTTGAGTGGGTTATTTACTTTTTAACTAACCAAAATGGTCAGAGCTGAAGTGTAAAGTATGGGGAAGACTATACAGTAACCTAAGACAACCACAGAATCCAATAGACCTGGAGTCACTTATCACAATGGTGAAGGAGCAGAGCCGGAGTGTAAAGTATTGGGGAGAGTGAGATCAGAAATCTATGTCCCTAAAGGGAAGAGGTAGATGACCCCCCATAGACAATGTAGATAAGTGGGAGCCTGCCGACCTATGTGGTCAGTGGTGGTGACCTTTGAATAAGCTCCGACTTACCTGGGGGGAGCGCTCAGGTCTGGGGGTAGGTGGGTCAGTCTGTTCCCGGTCAGGTAAAGCACTCTGAGGCGCGGGAGGACCCCCAAATGCAGGACATCCCCGGGGGAGAGGCTGTTGTAGGAAAGATCCAGGACCTGGGAAATCATGTACACAGAGAACACACAGAACATTATCCGGGGATTGCAAATGGGCCTGAAGGTTCTAGATCAGAATGTTCTGGGATCGCCCCGAATATTCTGCGTAACCAGATATTTCTGAGCGATCACAAAATGTTCTAGATTATATAATATGTAATATATTACACATCCGAATGTTCCAGATTATCTGGGAATTCTAAATGGCCTAGGATATTCGTGATTATTAGGAAATTCTGGAACATCTTAGATATTCCAGACTGTCAGGAGGTTGACTCTAGAGGACCCTAAATATTCCAGATGATTAGGCACATCTTAATGACTGTGAATATTCCGGACTATCAGGTGATTCTTTAAGATCAGATGTTACTAAATCACTTCTGTGCTTCAGTGTAAAGCATAGCGGAGCTGGAGCAGAGGACACCCATTCTGCTAGCAGTACCTACCTCTAAATGCGGGAACTCTCCGGGGATTACAGTGATTCTGTGGATGCCATTCATGGAGAGATCAAGTTCTCTGAGAGCCGAAAATGTCCGAAAAGCCTCTAAATAGAGAAAAATACCAATAAGCAAGATTGCAGGATCAAATATGCAAAGTTAATCTGAATGGAAACCATCAGCAAGGAGGTCATGGTGCTGACAGATCCTGCAACCTGTCTTTGCTATCTAATGAATCAGAAGGGCTGTGAGGTGTGTTACCAAAGCCCCTCTGTGCATATAAGCTTCCACAGCTGTTAAAATGATCAGGAAGGAAAGGAGCCACAATAACAAAGATAGAAAATGACGCACAGAGCATCGTCTACTAACAAACATCACAATGGCTTTTAATTTCTTCCCTGTAGTCAAAGTAGAGATCTATCGCTTACCTAGATACAGCAAGTTCTCTGAGGCATTAATATACGCCAGAACCGGAAATGGGTTGGAATTTCCCTTTCTCCCACTGCTGCGCCTGCACCAGAACATAGAGAGAGTGAGTGAAACAGCAGCAGAATCGTGAAATGCATCTCTTGGAAGTAGAATACAGTATGTTACTCAGATCATTACAGATAAGTAATGGTCCTGTATGTTGACCCAGTGACTGCAAACCAGCAAGCAGAATAGTGAGTGCAGCTCTTGGAGTATAACATAACAGGAAATGTAACTCAGGATCGTACAGGATAAGTATGTGCCATGTATGTACACAGTGACTGGCACCGCGCATATAAGTGGTGCGCTTCTGGAGTATAATACAGGATGTAACTTCGGCATCATTACAGGACGTAAATTCATGTAATGTAAACAGTGACTCACCAGCCGCACATAGTGAGTGCATCTCTGGGGTATAAATACAGGCCTGTAACTCAGGATCATACAGGATAAGTAATGTCATGTATGTACCCAGTGACTGCACCAGCAGCAAATAGTGAGTGCAGCTCTGGCAAGTATACATCCAGATGTAATCAGGACAGTCAGGTAAGTAATGGCCATGTATGTACAACAGTGAATGCACCAGCAGCAGAATAAGTGAGTGCAGCTCTGGGGTTAATATAGAAGGCTTAACTCAGATGTCTACAGTACAGAATTTAAGTAATGTCATGTAGTACAAGTGACTGTACACCAGCAGCAAATAGTTAGTGCAGCTCCTGGGTAATCGAATGTAACTCAGGATCAGTACAGTATAAGTAATGTCATGTACTGTAACAGTGACTGCACCGCAGCAGAATGTGAGTGCAGCTGCTGGGTATAAACAGATGTAATCAGGATCGTACAGGGAAGTAATGTCATGTATTTACAGTAGACCTGCAACCAGCATAGCAAAGAGTGGATTGCCGGCTCTGGGAGTAATCAGGATGTAGATCAGGAGCAGTACAGGATATAGTAATGTACATGTATTTACACAGTGACTGACACCAGCAGCAGTAATATGAGAACAGATCTGGGGTATAATACAGGATGTAAAACTCAGGATCAGTACAGGATAAGTACTGTCATGTTGTACACAGTGACTGCACCATGCACAGAATCAGGGTGCAGCTCTGGAGTAGAATACATACAGTATTACTCAGGATCAGTACCGGATAAGTATGTCATGTATGTACACAGTGACGCAACCAGCACAGAATAGTGAGTGCCAGCTCTGGGTAGATACAGGTAACTGCAGCAATCAGTAACGGTAAGTCATGTCATGTAGAATGTACACAAGTGACGTGCCAGCGCCAGAATAGTGAGTGTCACGCATCGGAAAGTATAAAAACACGGAAACTAGATCTCGTACGTACAGGACATAAGTTATGTCATGTATGTGTCACAGGACTGCCCAGCCGCAGTAATAGTGAGTGCAAGCTCGGGTATACAACGGATGTAACTCAGGTCGTACAGGATAATAATGTCATGTATGTACACAAGTTACTCACCAGCACGCAGAATGTGAGTGCAGTCTGGGGTAATAATGACGGATGTAAACTCAGGATGCAGTAACAGGATAGTAAGTGCATTATGTAACACAGTTGACTCACCGCTCGTCAGAATATGAGTCAGCTCTGGGTAAATACAGGATGTAACTCAGGGATCAGTAAGGATAAGTAGTCATGTAGTTTACACAGTGACTGCAACCAGCAAGCAGATAGTGAGTGCAGCTCTGTGGGTATAATCCGGATGTACCTAAGGATCAGTACCAGGATAAGTAATGTCATGTATGTACAACACATGGACTAGCACTCAGCAGCAAATAGTGCTGCAGCTCTGGAGTAGATAGGAATACCGGGTTACTCCAGGATCAGTACAGGAATAAGTTAAGTCAGTATGATACCAGTTGACCTGCACGCAGCAGAATAGTGACGTCAGCTCTGCGGGTAGAATACCAGATGTTAACTCAGGATCAGTACAGGGTAAGTAATGTCATGTAGGTACCAGTGATGACCTGCAGCCAGCATCGAATAGTGAGTGCAGCGACGGGGTAATAAGCGGATAACTCAGGATCAGTGACAGGATATAATTGTCATGTATGTACACAGTGACTGCACCAGCAGCAGAATAGTGAGTGCAGTTCTGGAGTATAATACAGAATGTAATCTATTACACAGTGACTGGTGCGGCTCATGTATAAGGCACAGACAATAGTCCCGAGTCCTCACTTACTGCGGTCAGACCCCGGTCGCTCAGGTCGGCAGCACACAGATCCGTCGGTCTCCTGACATGATGCGTCCTCATCTGCGGGCGGCACAGAACAAGCAGTTGGTGTCAGGAGAATAAGATTCATATAATAGATACAGATCCTATAAAGCAGTACAGGAGACGCAGGGGAGGGTGCAGGTGCTTACAGGAGCACAGGCCAAGCTGGCCCAAAATTTCATGGATTATAGACTCTAATTTTATTGAAAGGAGGAGGGGACTCAATAACTATAAAGGGGAGGTCCTACATAAGGAGGAGGAGTTATAAGGGCGGCTGTCAGCATGTGCAGTTCATATTCCGCACCAGGAATGATGTGTCCAGCACGCGCTCCTCCCTGTTCTCCGTCTTTCTGGATCGGCAGCTCCGGGATCTCTGTGTTACTTCTCCAGTATCGGACATTTTCTTCTGCTCGGAGGAGGCTGAACAAACCACAGTCCGAAACCGGGTGTCCTGCGCACTCCTGCGAGCCACCCGCCAGTGACCGGCCCCTAGGGAAACACACTCCAGTAAAGACTCAAATCGGAAAATTATAATTATCCCACAAAACACAAGACCTCAAACAGAAAAATTAAAAATGCTCTGTGCTCTTAGGACAGGCGCAGCTTTACCTCCATTGCTGGCGCGGAGGCTCCTGGCCGGGAAGTAATTGGTGACATAGAGAGGAGCGGCGCCCGCCATGGTCCGTGCCTGCGGATAGGACAGGAATCACTATCAATGTCAGATCATGTGACCAGAATCATAATAAACACTGCAGCATGTGACCACAACGGTCCTAAATGTATTATGGGACCAGAATAGCACTAGATGTGATCCGAATCCAGAAAATATGTAGCAGGTGATCAGAATCCGTATAATACTGCTCCCTATGTACAGGAATATAACTACTATAATACTGCTCCCTATGTACAAGGATATAACTACTATAATACTGCTCCCTATGTACAAGAATATAACTACTATAATACTGCCCCCTATGTACAAGAATATAACTACTATAATACTGCCCCCTATGTACAAGAATATAACTACTATAATACTGCCCCCTATGTACAAGAAGAATATTAGATCACCCCCCTGGACACATGTAGGTGTTGTATACACTTCTGCACATAGTGAGATGTTGGCGCTGTGACATATAAGTGTTTGTGCCGGTCTCCTATCTGGCACTGGGGGGCTGTGTGTCCATGCATTGAAAGGTCTCCTAGGGGGCGCTAGTCAGTGTGTGCGGTCTCGGGCTCGGGGTGTTTGCTGCGGCTGCTTAGTCACTGTCCTGTCGTCTTCTTGTGTTTTTCATTCTTCTTAATTCCGACAGTAAATTCCAGGGAACATTGTGATTGCCATAAGAGGACACGATGTCTGTGCCAGGAGGAGGGAGAGAAAGGCAGGAGGATAGTGATCGGCCGGGGGAGGTGTTTATTACCGGGCTGCCAGCCGCTTATGTAAAAGGCAACACGCAAAAATAATTAAAGAAAAAACACATATAGAAAAATATACAAATCGTCACAAAGTTTAAGTCTAATAACCCAACATCAGCGGAGATACACACGACCGCTCCCGTTAGAGGTCAAGTTTGTAAACACTTCCTAAAGGGAACCCATCAGCAGGTGTCACCATGTAGACTGCAGCCAGTGTTATGTATTATCCCTGTAATCAGACTTTGTGTGGGTTGTTAGTAGCAGCAGGACTATGACTATGACACAGATTTGTATTCCAGGTTTTAGGCACTGGATGCAGGTCCTCTCACTGGTGTACTCTGGGATCCTGCAGCCAGTGTTAGGTATTGTCCCTGGAGAGATGTGTAATCAGACATTTCTGGTTATGGTTAGTAGCAGCAGGACTGTGATATTTGGATTTAAATTCCAGGATTGTCGCTTTCGAAAGTGCCCTCACACTCATGTGCTTTTAGCTCTCTGCATTGTCCGTGCTCTTCTTCCTTCGTGCTTAATCACGGAAGTGAGTTCCTAATTATTAAGCGAGCGTGTTGGCGCCACTTAGCTGCATTGTGGGTAATTGCAGATTTTAACAGCTTGAATGTCGTAAGTGGACATGGTAATAATGCCAGTACTACGCAGATACTACGCAGATACTACGCAAGTACTACGCAGATACTACGCTGATACTACGCAGATACTACGCAGATACTAGGTTTTCTTAGACCCATTCACTTGGCTGTGGGATATAGGGATTTACACTCCAGGATACAAACTGTACAGGCAGTCCCCAACTTAAGGACACCCAACTTACATACGACCCCTAGTTAAAGATGGACCTCTTTGCCCTGTGACCTCTGGTGACCTCTCTGGATGCTTTACTATAATCCCAGGCTGTAATGATGAGCTGTAATGTGTCTGTAATGAAGCTTTATTGATAATCCTTGTTTCCATGACAGCACAAAATTTAGAAAATTCAGTTGTCAAAGGGAGAATTTTTTTTTTTACTGTAGTTACCATTATAAAATATACAATTCTGACTAATTCAACTCAACTACAAACCATATACTGCCTGTACTATATTTTGCCTATTTTCCAACTAAAAGGCGCATCATGTCCCCCTGTCACTCCAATGCTTCTCTGACTCCACAGGTCACTGCCCCCCAATAGGCAAACACATTCATCCTGTGATTGGTCTCTGCCTATCGTATAATATTTCCCATTCTCATCCCCTTCACCTGATTGGTTATAGGGTTGTTAGCCCCACCTACATTACATCATTTCCTCTTACTGTCATCATCAGTTTGTTGTGATTGGCTATGGCGTGTTTAAGCTCCACCTACTTAACATCATTTCCTGCTGTTCTCGTCCCTTTAGCTCATTGGTTGGAGTTTGTCTTTTAATTTATTGTACTATTTAATCTTGTGATGTTACCATTCCCTTGATCTTGGGTCTCACAAAGCGATAGGGGCCCCGGCACCACTCAAGGCCCAGAGTAATTACTGAGACCTATATAATGGGGAACAATACACACAGAGACACAATGATCCCCCTCCCCCAATTATGTGTATGGGCTCCCCATGCCGTACATTGACATTATACCCTATTCGGGCAGCAGTATTGTAGGCTGGAGCACAGTATAGTACCAGGCAGAACCATGTACAGGCGGTCCCCTACTTAAGGACACCCGACTTACAGACAACCCATAGTTACAGACGGACCCCTCTGCCCACTGTGACCTCTGGTGAAGCTCTCTGGATGCTTTACTATAGTCCCAGACTGCAATGATCAGCTGTAAGATGTCTGTAATGAAGCTTTATTGATAATTCTTGGTCCAATTACACCAAAAATTTTGAAACCCCAATTGTCACTGGGGCAAAAGAAAAAAAATTGTCTAGAACTTCCATTATAAAATATACAGTTTCGACTTACATACAAATTCAACTTAAGAACAAACCTCCAGACCCTATCTTGTATGTAACCCGGGGACTGCCTGTACTTCTATAAGAGGAGCCTCAGTACCTGAGTGCATCACATGATTCACTGGCCCTGAGATGAGGCCACTGGTTACCATTGGTATTCAGCAGTAGGACTTTTACTGTTATGGGGACACCCTGGCTCTGGTGATGGGGCACTGTTGTCCTGGCTCTGGTGTTAGGGATCTATTGTAGGGATAAACACTGGTGATGGGACACTGTGATGGGAAACACCATGGCTCTGCGGATGGGGCACTGCTGTGGTGACACACCTTGGCTCTGGGGCACTGTTGTAGGGACACACCCTGGCTCTGCGGATGGGGCACTGCTGTTGTGACAACACCTGGCTCTGGGGAACTGTAATGTAGGATACACCACCTGGCTCTGCTGATGGGGCAAACTGCTTTGTGGGGACAAAAAAAAAAAAACCTGACATCTGGCGAATGGCCTGTGCTAGTGCGCATGACACAAACCTTGGCCTCTGGGGCACTGGTGTAGGGCACACACCCTGGCACTCTGCGATGGGGCACTGTTGTGGGAGCCACAAACCCTAGGCCTCTCGGCGATGGGGCACTGCTAGTGGTTACACACCTTGGCACATCTGGGGCCCTGTGGTGGGACACCCTGCTAACTTGCTATGGGGCAACTGATTGTGGGGACATACCCTGGACTCTGGACGATGGGGCCACATGTTGTAGGGAACCAACCTTGGCTCATGATCTGCGACTAGGGGCACATGTTTAGGGCACACACCCTGGCTCTGCGGACTAGGTGGCACTAAAAAAAAGTATTTTAATGTTGGGAGAACAAAAACAAAACCCTGGACTACTGCGGATGGGGCACTGTTGTGACCAAGACCCTCAGGTTTTGGCTATATGGGACTGTTCGGGACCCCTGTCTCTGGGGCACTGCTGGGCCACAAAAAAATACCGGTTCGGTGAATTGGGCACTGTTCTGGGGACACACCTCCTGTTCTGGTGATGGGGCACCTAGGTTCTTGGGGAGACAACAAAAAACCCTGACTCTGGCGAATGAGGGCAACTGATACTAACTGGGGATCACCCGTGATCTCTGGAGCTCTGTTGTTGCAAAAAAAACCACTGGCTCTGGCGATGTGGAGTACACTGTTCTGGGACACAACCCTGGGCTCTTGCGATGGGGCACTAGTCTGGGAATACACGCTCTGGCGAATGGGGAACCTTGTTCTGGGGACACGATTCTGGTACTGTGGGGAGCCACTGTTATTCTGGGACAACAACCCTGTCTCAGGCGATGGGTACACATGTTTCTGAAGGACACACATCTGGTTTCTGGTGATGGGGCACTCTTCTGGGGAACCCGTTCATGAATGTGATGGGAGCACTGTTCTGAGTGTACACCCACCCTGTGCTCTGGCGATAGGGGCAAACGTTCTGGGAACATCCTGTTCTGGGAGATTGGGGCCTGTTCTGGGGACACATCCTGAGTTCTATGGTGATGGGGCACTGTTCTAGAGACACACCCTGGTTCTGGTGATGGGGCACTGATTACATGTGAGGGACACAAATCCTGTTCTGGGTGATGGGCACTTGTTCTGGGGACACATTCACTGAGTTCTTGGCTGGGGCAACTGTTCTGGGACACAAACCCTGACTACGGCGATGGGGCAACTGGTCTGGGGACACACCTTGTCTCTGGAGCTCTGTTGTATATGGTCAACACCACACCCTGGCTCTGGCGAGTTGCACTGTTCTGGCGGACACAAACACCCTGACTCTGGCTATTGGGCAGAACTGTTCTGGGGAACACTCTCATGGCGATGGGGCACTGTAAATCTTCTTAGACTAAAACGTTCTGGTAGATTGGGTGCCCTGTTTCTGGGACACACACCTTGTGCCCATCTAGGCGTATGGGGCACTGTTCTGGGGACACATACCTGGTTCTGGGGAGGGGCACTGTTCTGTAGGACAACAAAACACGTATCTGAGTCTATAGAGGAATACACGTTACTTCTGGGGACCACCCATAGGCTCACTAGCAATGGGGCACGTCTGGGTGGACACCTCCCTGGATTCTGGTGATAGGGGTCACTGTTCTGGACACCAAACCTGTTCTGCTGTGATGGGAGCAACTGTTCTGGGACACACCACGTGCATCTGCGATGGGCACACTGTTCTGGGACAACACTTGTCTCATGGATCTCTGTGTTGGGTACACCCCTAGGCTTCTGGTGATAGGGCACGGTTCTGGAGACACACCTTGTCTCGGAGCTACTGTATTGATGGGGAACAACACCCTGGCTTCGCGCTATGACAACTGTTTTGGTCTCGGGTTATGGGGCACTAACTGATTTTGACAAAAACGCACTTCTAGATGAAGCAGTAGGCAGATACGTTTGGTCTTTTTATCAGGACACTGGATTGGGGTTTCAATTAGGTGGTGCGTACCAGGAGGACTATATGGGTCTCTCAACTGACCCTATCTCTTATCTCCCTCTCCTAGGATGTGAATATTGCTCTGGGAACGGAAAAAGGCACAACGTCAGACCTGTCGCTAGCCGTACTGTCCGAGTTTTAAGGCCGACTAAGTAGCCATTAAATAGAGGTCCCAAGTAAGTTGCAATCATCACTGACTACACTCACCAATTTAATGGCTTGCCTTTTACATGTAAACAGTCCTCAACAAACCCCATATCTACTTAAGTCCAAAATAACAAATCCCCTGCTAGAAGATTCATATAAAAAAAACGAATTATACGCTATCCAGCAGTCCACCACCACAAAAGCAGGGAAGTAGGGAGGCTTACTCGTGGCATGACAATACACTCTAGAAAAGCAAAAACAGTATGCAAGTAGAACCTTAATGCACCTCCTAGTCACGGTAGGCTGTGAGGAAGAACGACATTAGTAATTTGCAGCATGCACAACCAGCCATTACCATTCATTTAAGAAGCACGACACATTGGGCATTTGTATGGCACCCAATTCTCATAGGTGATCCATGGATTGGACCTCCAGTGAATCACACATTACATTTCATTATGAGATAACCCCTTTTATTTCCAGGTCTAGCCGTATTATCTCATAATAGTTAAAGGCGTAACAGCAGAGTGTCACCTCTTGGGGAAAAACTTCCACAATCAGGTGTAATACATGGGGGATGAACAAAACACAGTGCTCCGCGAAAGCAAAATAGTATTCAGCTCCTCCAGTAAATCAGTGGTCTGATGCCAGGGCAGTTATAAGACGCCAAAACAACAGGTGGATCCTCGACACCAATTCTGTGATATCCTGGGTAATGCAATGAAGGTCTTGACACCAGGATCCCACTCCGCTCCGATTTACTCGGAATTCACAAATTTAAGATTCAGATAGCAGAGCTCATAGTCCTTGGTCTATGTCGAGGTCATCATGCCGAGAGTTAATCATACCATCTGAGTAATTAACTTCCAACCAATTGACTCTACCACTAAGGCCAGCATCGTCAGACCCTTGGAACCACATGTACCATGCCTGAAGACAAATGAAAAGAGACAGAGCGGGAGGATGGCGGGATCAAGTCGCAATGAAGGTGCCATGTACTAATGTCCAGAATGGAGGGGATAGAAGAAGAGATATAGACTGCGATAAATAAATGCAGCTGCTTCTACAACACCACTGATATATAATGTATTTAGTCGCTGACTAAAACACATATAATGGCAGTGTTCCACCTACATGCGGGCAGAGAGACAATGCGCACTGTCTGTAAAGAGATATATGAGGGATGTCAAAAGTATTGCGGTAGGGACCACTATAATTGTCCCATAGTCATATGAGTTTACTAAGCTAAAGCGGAAACCACTCCTTTTTAGCCACATTTTGATCCAATTATTTGGATACATATTGCGATCTCTCTTATTTAAAGTGTTGAGTTGTAACGACCTGCTAGAGCAGCTATATTCGGCAAGACTAATCATAAGACAATCCACATAATTGAATGATTTTTTTTTTTAATAATAATTGGTCCTACACGTAAAACATTATAACTAACAACTACCAAGCCCTTTAAGCTGAACAACGTACAAAGAGAAATAAACAACCTTGTGAAGTTTCACTTGTCACCTGCGTCCTGCACCCCTGCGTTAGCACATGACTCTAACAACACAAGTTTGGCGCAGTGAAAAGAGCCACGCTGACACCACACGCAGGGGTGAACAGGCAAAGCATCACTATACAATGTGAAAATGCACTTTGTCCTCTCCGCTTAAGCATTTCCCAATTATCACTCTCCTCCCTCATGCCGGCTAAATGCGGCGCATGACTAGACAGGAGACCCAGGTCGCTTGGATAAGGTGTCCCCAGCCCCACCAGATTCCATTGTGTCGTCGACGTCTTTCGGTGACATCAAACTTACCGCAAGAACATAGTTTTGGCAAATTACTACATATGGGAATCTGACATAATAAATCATGTTGCCACTGGTACAGTAATTTGAAGGCACAAGGACCGCTGGGGACAGAAGGTTGTATGGAACCTGGGGACTAGGAAGCTGGGGCTGCACAACTCAGGCTGGACTATGGGGTTGAATCTTGTAGAACCCCCGACACCACCACATGCAATCCTTTGTACTCCACAACCGAGGACTTTCAACTCAAGGTGAGGTCCTTCGAGGTATAAGGCTCTTCCAACAAGAGAAAAGGATAATACATCTCTCCTCCAAGTACGGTTCTTCGCAGTCACGTTTTTGAACAAGGTATCCTATCACAAGAACCTGTATTGGGTGTCACAACACACCAAAAACCAGGTCCATTGGGGCTCATTATACTAAAGGAGCTGAATCCACACCCGTTCATTTAGGTTTCCCAACAGATTTACCAATAATGCCCATGAATTGCCCCAGGATTTTGGCGCGGATTACACATTGATGGACTAGTATCCTATTCTAACCCTCCTAGGTTTCATGTAGTGGGATGATGGGGGTAGTATGCACAATCCATGATATATATTTTTGTGATACCGGTCAGAGATGATTTATGTCCCCCATAGGTTAATAGACTATCTCAGTAGACGTTGATTGACACACATTCAATAGGCGTTGTGCGTTGCGGACATAAGGTTGGGGCGGGCGGATTTAGAACAGCTTATAATTGTCTATATTTAGATGTATTATACTTTGATCGTGAAAGGCTCTTTGCGGACGAGCAGGCTATTTGTCTTACATGATTTTTTATCGTTTGAAGATCCCATGGTGCTAACAATCCAGGGCTAATGTCTAGTTGTTTATTTTAACATGGACATATAAGTCTATGAGCACCAAATCAAAACACTAACTATAAACTGGTAAAATTTTGGTATTGTTCTATGTACAGTAAATTTTGGAACATGCATTGAATCGGTCTGAGGTTACTCACTTAGATGACAAGACGTGTTAGGTATACCGCGATTATCAAACCTACACGTATTTTCGGCCTATAGCGCAAAACCGGCAGTAGAAAGGCGCACCATCAATACACAGGCCTGCATAAATGTCCACTAGGTTCCTATATAAAGCGCACTGGATTATAAGATGAATGACCAGCAGTGGCAGCCTGTGCCACAATACAAGGGCAGCATTTGTCTGTTAAGATACGAGTATCATATACTACAAGGCCAAACATGGACTATAAGGCGCAACCTTTGATTTCTGAGAAAACTAAAAAGATTATTTGTGCGCCTATATAGTCCGAAAAATCGTATATAAGATGTGAAACCCTCATAGAACTCACAAAGCAACTTTCTACTTCGTCTGGAGGACCTCATCTGTCCTGCATTGCACAGACGCCTATTGGACACGGTGTAATAACTTACATAGCCATCCAGTTGGAGGCACTGCGGTAAACGAACACTAGTGACAAGGCTCCTTGCAGATCTGGAACTGATCGAACTTGAAGGTCTCGAGCCTAAAGATGCATTACATCCATACTTATTATTAATAGGATAATCTGCAATCAAGGTGGTATTGTCCACAAATAATCGGTGGACCTTTAAGGTGTTCCACTATCCATACAGGACGATCGATTGTGTAGCAGGTGCCTGATGATAATTATACCGGGCCTATATTCTGTGATTGTGTGGTGATCCCTGATGTGAATGTCTGTGTCTCACCCCACAGTAGAAGAATACTGTGCCCCTGCTGTTATACCTGCCTATGTTTAGGCAACCCTTCTCTTGTGATTTCCTTTTGTTTTTTCATCTATCTGGAATTGTCCGGACTTCCAGCATCTTTGCAGGTGTTACTCATAAACACGAAATGTTTTCATTGACCACAAGAATTAAATAAAGTAAAGATGAATTTAACCACCACCGATTTATGTCCGTAGACACGAAAATCATTCACGAAAAGCCTTCCCTTGCTGAAAAAATGGAGGAAACACATAAGGGGTTGTAACTCCCAACTATTTAGGGTTTAAATTTAACCCCTTAAACATAACGAAGACGTGATCATATCACCCCCTTTTTTTTTGAATACGGTATAATATTGCAAATATGCAAAAACTGTCTCCATGGTACAACTACAAATATACCACTGTGAGTCTAATTCTATCTTCATACGCACTATCACACTGCTTCTGCTACATGTGCCATGCTCTGCAGACCAGTGTTGATAGTGGCACTGGAGAAATATGGGGTAATCAGACCTTTGTGATGTTGTCAGTAGCAGCAGGAACTTGTGAATAAATGAGATTTCTACATTCAACCAGTATTTTAGCTTATTCACAAGTTCACCTGGGGAATGTGCACACTCTTCACAACTGCAGATGACTCTGTACTCCCATGCAGCCATAATGTTAGGTATTGGTCCCTGAAGAAGATAGTGTAATCATAACCTTTGTGTATTTTTCAGTAGCAGCAGAGACTACTTGATATATGGATTATAATATTCCGGCTTAATTAGCTATAATTCAAGTGCAACTGGGGGAAATGCACTCCTCACAACTGCTGTGTCTGTGATCTCTTGCAAGCCAGAGGTTATGCATGTCACTGGAGAAATATGGTGAACATACACAACATTTGTGTATGTGTCGTAGCAGCAGGACTGTGAACTAAAAACAGGAAGGCATTGGTTAAATGTTAACAACTTTTTTTCTAGCAAGTAGCAAGAAGGTATGTGCAGCTGCTCCAAGCAAGAGCATAAACTACAGCAACAAGCAGTTGAGCACACAGTGTGAGAAAGCAGTATAGACAGCAGTGTGAGACAGCAAGTGAAATGAGCAACACAAGCATGTCATAGAGGCACAACAGATGAGAAAGGACAGCCGTGTGAATCGAAACAGCACTAATGAGGTAACAATACCACCATACTGTCACCGCACATATTACAAGCATTTTGCAATGTTAATATGAACCATAACATAACTAATACAATCAATGTGTAATGTGATATATGAGATCAATGATAGCTGTACGCCCCATATACATTTGTAATATTAGGAATCCCGACACACCCCCCCCCGGGGTGGAAAATCCTGCCTAAATATGTAAGTGATGCTAGATGATGTCAGCCCACGCTTGGATTTTACATGAAAACCATCTACTTATCAACCTCCAGTCGCGCATAAAGAACAGAAATGTCTCTGGGAGATGAATCATATACCATTAATCCACTTACAGGACGGCCGGGAGATCAGTCCCTTATCCATCCCCACTCACATTAAAGGACATTAAGGAGGTTAGGGGACTTGTGGTGTATGACATGTCCCTTATCGCCCACCATAAAAAAAAAAAATACATCCAGGCCACCCCAATCCATGTTTCTATTAATGGTGACCGTCCCAGATACAGATAGCAGTACAAGTGGTGTCAGTATACTAGTAATGGGGGGCTATCATAACCCGTAAATGGAAATAAACTTACATAGCGGACTCTCGGGGTATAACCAATATGGGTTAAATAACAAGAATGTGACGCCATCACTACAAATCTCAATTCACAAAGCTGACAAGGGGTTCCATGGCTTCACCAAAATTTCGTAGTCCTCAAATACACCTCCGGAACGTCCCACACCGACAAAATCCGGTGCTTCCTTCTATTAATCCATCATAGGTCAAGCGGTGGATATAACCTCCATAACAGTCGTTATGTAGGGGCATACAATGTAACCACCACATAATACCGCCACTAAGTCCCTACATAACGGATGTCAAAGACTATCAAACATTGACATTAACATATACACACAGCACGCATTGGAAGATGAAAAATGCGATGCCAATCACAACACACAACCAGTGATCTTCATGACCGTGCCACCCCACATCCACACTTCTGGAAATGAATCTTCCCAAGGCCTATCTCTATTCAAATGGCAGGGTCTATGTATCAACCAAGAGAAGGGTATATCGCTTGCCCCTTCTCATCTAACAAAAAAAAGCAAACATTTGACCATCCGCAAGATTGAAATCAGCAGGAGCCACACCTCACCACGCACACTGCCCAAACAACCCAGCAACAAAGGCAATATGACAAATTCCACATTTCCCTCTGCGCGCCTCAAGATATGGAAAAACCATGTTTCGGAAAGAAGGTCAGGGAAAGTAGAGTTAAACGTTGTGCTTTTAATGCAGCAAAAATACAGTAACCCCCCGAGAGTAAATGGAGCATCAGATAAAGACACCTTGCACATCACTCCTAGAGAAAAGCAGCAACCAGGCAAAGGCAATGCGGAAGAGTCCTCATCTATACATTGGCACACTTCATATAAGGTAACTGTCAGCAGCTGATGGACCAAAAATACCGACAGACAGCCAGAGTATTAGGTATATTTCCACTGGATAAGAAAGTAGTCAATCAGAACTTTGATGTAAAACTGGTGTAATTCCCGCGGGACTGTGATATCTGGATTTATAATTCCCATGAATTGCCCGCTATCTTCTTCTCACACTAGCTGTAGACTCATGTGCTACACACTGCAACTACGGGCTTAAGCACAGCATTGTGAGTATAACTCGCCAACCCCAACAAAACTATCCAGACAAAACGTATGAGCACCTGCGAAGATCTTAGCTGTTCACCACAGCATGATTACTCAGATGCAATGGCGAGGTCATCACGCTCAAGAGGCAGGGAATGCATGTAGATTTCAGCTCTGAAGTCTGCAAAATAGATGAATGCACTCTGATCATTTATATGAAATCAGTACTGAGAGGGGAATGATTTAAAAGAGGGGATGAAGCCCCAAGATATTATTTAACACCCTCCAAAAAGTGGCACTAAAAAACAATGGGTTTTGCCCAGCCCCCCATGTTTTTGGGAGACACTTCTATCTTAAAAAAAAAACCCTCAGCATATAAAAAGGTGCTGTACATTATTTTTTCCTCTACAGAATTGAAGCCGTTGATTGATTCGAACCTACAGATTTCCCACAAAAAACGGATCGTCCTACAATCCATGTTACATCATATTCGGTATAGCAAAATAGTATGTTTTTTCGTAACGAATTAAAACTACTGGCGCTATGTCTGGCCTTACTCTTACTGATTAGTGGGTTAAGTACACTGCCTCCAGCAGGGTCAACACCCTCCTCACACAATCTCTTTACGGTAATTAGTACAGACACTTAACCCGATTTCCATTCACCTAAAGCATTAGTTATCCATACTATGTTTCTGATTGACTAGAAATGTTACATATCCCCAGCCAAAAATCCTCAAGAATGTAAGTGCCGCTGGAAATCCTACTGTGAGCCATATTATGCTTCACTGCCTATCACACAAACTCACTGTTCCTGTAACAGTCCACACATAATTCAGCTAATCGCTCTAATAGTTCCACGATAATCGTCGTCTTAATAGTTCCATCCTCATACCATGGTCCTATACTCTTCCTCTCGTCTGATCCATGTAATAGTGCACTCCTCTATCTGGACTTATAGTCACTCTCTATCGGCATACCTAGTAAAATCGTGCACATCTCTCTCTGGCTCCTGTATAGTGTCACTCTCTATCTGATCCTAGTATACGTTGCACTCCTATCGGCTCCGTAATAGTTCACAGTCATCTATCTGATCCTGTTATAGTAGACACTCCCATCTAATCTGACCCTGTAATGTGCACTCTCTAACTCTGGATCCCTGTAAGTCACTCTCTATCTGCTCACATAGTTAGTAAGTGCACATCTACTCTCTGACTCCTGTAATAGTGCACTCTCTTCTGCTCTGTAAAAGTGCATCTCTATCTGCTCCGTAATAGTGCAACTCTCTATCTTATCCCTGTAATAGATTGGCCTCTTCTTCGCCTCCTGTAATAGTGCCACTCTCGAGCTGCTCCTGTAATAGTTCACCTCTATCACTGCTCCATGTAAATAGTGCACTCTACTAAATCATGGTCCTGTAATAGATGCACTCTCTATTCTGCTACCTGTTAGTGCACTCTCTTACTGATCCTGTATAAACAGCGCGCCTCTCTATCTTATCCTGTAACATAAGTTCACTCCTCTATCTTTATACCCATTAAGCTCCAGGGCATTCTTTTTTTTCCTACATGGATTACAACTAGCAATCTCCCCTTCTATCATGTCCAACTAATCCTGTAACGTGTACAACATTTTGCCACATAAACAGCCCAATCTCTCTACAAACACCTCATTTTCTCTAGTTGCAAAAAACTGGTTTCATTTTTTTTTACTCAACAGTCAAGATTTTTCTTAACACAATTATTCACATCATCTATTTTATACTTTTTAGCACACAAAATTTGATGAGATCACACTGGGCCGTTTTATCCTAGCAGCTGTCCCCCACAATCGCTCTTCTGTATTGTTCCAATAATTTACCCTTCTACCAAAAAACACCATTACTGTTCTCACTCCATCAAATCCTGTAAGATATGCGTTAACGCCTGTGGTGACTGGTATAAACTTTAAGAAACCCCCATCACACACCCTCTAACTGAGCTTCATCATATTGCAGAGAGAAATTTACTCTCCTCAAGAACATGGATATTCATTTCATCCTGAGCCTCATCCTTTATATTTTTAACCTCACTGGAACTAGATCATATACCACGCATTCATATATAGTATGAATCTTCATCAATGGGGGGATTTAAATCAGAAGTGTCTGAGGCTAAAAACTGTTACGAGTTTGACCACAATAGGAAACCAAAATACAGGGCCCAGAACTTATTATTTCACACAGCATAGTATATAAATGAAAGCTGATCCTGAAATAATGCTTTCAAATGGCGAATTTTAACAGTTTACCTCAGATATTTCTGATCCAATCTCCCCCAATCATGGATGTTTCATATCACAGTTTTTTCCGTGTTCTAGGCCTCATTCTGATGTCACATAGGCGGCCCGCCGAGCAAACCAACTCAGACATCTTGCTTTATATTCCCGACACTAGCACTGGGAAGAATGAAAGCTGAGCTCTCATATGCGGCTATGGGCCAGCACATTGTACTACTAGACCATAATTTGATAGAAAAATGAGGCCCTATATATCTTTACTCTTCCCGGTCCCTGTGTCCCCAGATCAGGCTCTTCCGCCAGTAGATCCTGTGGAATACCGGGCCTTTGAATGTGCCCATTTCAGGACAGAAACGGCCAGTCTCGTACCATTTATTTATACCTCACCTACAATATAATAGGTCAGGACCGCTGTTTTTATGACATAGGAGACAATCCCTATCCTGAAATAGGCTTATAAAAAAACGGAGAGTGTGGTTGTAGAACAACTGTGATAAACAACCGGCATGTCACTAGGGTTTCGCTAAGATTAAACATCAACGATGATATCCCCTAAATTTAGAGCAAAAACTCCCGTAACAAACGAAAGGAAAACTGTATATTTTTCCTTCACAACCAATCTGAGAATTTTTTGTGGCAACATCGTGTATCTGTTCTATGGGAAAAAACACTCATGAACCTGATTAGAAATTATCATATTCTTATAATTTCACTAGTTTACACACTAGGGCACTGATATATAAATTTTAACCTTTTTTTTTTTTAACCAATTACGTGCCACGTAAGTGGTTGGGACACACTCATATAGCCACTATAGTTTAAGATGACCATGTAATTACCTTTTTGATAAGGTTTTCTAAGGCGGCTATGTCCTGGATCACCATGGTATGTTACCACCAATCTAGGAGTGGTCCCCGTTACTTAGGGTGTTGGGTCAAGATGTTCAGTGCAAGGCACGGGCTAGTGGTCAGCATGGCAAATTATCCTGGATTGGCCCTTCCAGGACTCAAGTAGATGTTTGTGCTAATACAGTGGGTACAGATCTATCAGCCAGTTGTAAGATACATTAATGACCCCTCTCCTTCCCCTCATTGACAGAAATGTAGATATTGTATACTCATTTATATAAACTGAAAGCTGAAATATCATAAGCCTGATATGATAGCCACCACTTTGTGTATCACTAGCTGGGATAGTATTTGGCAGTTGTGAAAACAGCGCCATGGTCTTTCTCCACCCTGGCCCAATAATTTCCCATACCTAACTTTGTCTCTAACTCCTTGGGCAGTTCCTTAGACCTCATGATTCATATGTTCACTAAGACACATGTAACCAAAAAGTGAGCTATGAGATCTTTTTAATGTTCAATTCGGGTAAACTAAACTTTACTCACCATAATAAAGGCAAACAATTGAATCAAAAAAAACACTATACTGGGGAAAAGTCACGATACCATAACACACAGTGCCAATTATATCACAGGGTTTGTTTGCAATTATAACCTGCGGAACATTCATGTATAGCACACTTCCTGTGCAGTTGCCTAATTGCCCCCTTGACCTAGTCCCAATATGGTTTTAATCGGCCTGGCCTGTCAACTGCCAATATGTGGGAAACAAGTGCAGCCGCCCTCCGATTGTACTATGGGACGGTAGCACCTGGACCCAACGTATTCTAGGGTACCATGAACCTCACCCCAAACTGCCCACCAAAATCATATACTGAGAAGGACTTCACCCTTAATGCCTTGTTAGTACCATCATTTCCTTCTACTCAAATACACATGTACACATGAAACCATTCAGACCTGTGAAGGATACCTACACAACCGTCCTGAAAACCACAAGAATATTCTCAACAAAACGTCAGCAAACGGGACACATCTTCATTTCCCACAGTGACTTGAGTCTACAACTCATATGTATGTAGATATACCAGACTGTAGGGGCTATAATATTAAAAAAAAAAATATACAGCGCAGGACCATTGTATCCTGTCCAATCCCTGCCTGAGAAAACAACTACAAAGGTGCTTAGCTGGGAAATGGTTAATATAGGTATAGCACATAATTGACTAACGAGAATAAATTTAGGCAGTCAGAATAATCACAGTACTTCCAAAATCCCCTTTAAAGTCATCCCTAATACATACAATCCTATGTCAAAAGACTAACATCAACATGGAAAAGAATTGACAGAGCGAGGGCAGGCTAGCTCCTCACACGCTCCTTGTACGCGACTTGCTCAGCTCCACCTACAATTCGGAAGCGCAAAGAGGCCCTATAATCAGAGAAGCGAAGGAGCTTATTTCTAGGAATAATAAGTTTGTATATTTGCCTTTTATATAGTCCAACACTAATTCACATCCTGGGAGATGACGAGCGTTATATTTCCATGCGGCAAACGTAAGCGATGAAGGAACTTGTCCCAACACAGTATCACAATATAATCCCCAAGAATGGTGGAGGGGGGGGGAGTTTCAGTAGAGACAATTAGGCAACACCACCCTTGTTCTAAAACCCAAAAACATATACCCATAACTATTGAGGGCAGTTTACTTACCCGAATCAAAGTTCCGCAGTAATCCAGCTAAACGCTTAATTCAATCATGCCAAGCTGGGATTCGAGTTCCAAGACTGGCCCGGGATGATATAGGCAGCTCCTCCTAACTAAAATCCCAACCAAGTGGCCTGCTGCTCTAGAACAGTTCACCCGAACTCACTAAAAGTAATACAAAAAAATAACAAAAACACGTAGCCGGCGCTATTGCAAAGGTAGTTGCAATCTCCAGTCGACCCCAAACTTTTTTTTTTTTAAATGCGGCGGTATCTTTTCCGACTCATTCCGTCGGTTTTCCGTTCGGAAAAAAAAATCGGAAACCCACGCCCCACAATATCACGTTGACGTTGCAGCACAGCAAAGCCGATGCGCCACCAAATCCGAAATCGTTTGCGCCCAAATCCCACCGGTGCCAATTCCAGGGGAATACGGCCTGCACAATACGAGAAAAGACAAACCAGATAATGCCACCCCTATATGTCATCCCAATATAACCTGAACAAAGATTCCACTTCCACTACAGTGAATCCGTAAAAAAAGGTAAAAAAGCACCTTTTTAACCTAACCGTCTAATTTCACATACAGTTATCATTTAGAGGGGGTGCTAAATGCTGACAAAACACAATGTGGTACCACTCAAGTACTATAAAACTTAGTAGGACCCTAAGCACAATGCGGGATGTACATTGTCAACAATTATACAATCTGAACAGACAAAGGTTTCATAGGATGATTCTGTGATCTCCTTTTCCGCAGCGCGCGGAAACACACATGTACAATAGTGAGGTCTTTGAAACAACATCATTCACAGAAAAGGGCAGAGTAAACCAATCCATCCTCACGGCAACCACTGTTTATTACATCTTTCCATACTTGTATGTTTCTTGTTACGCACATGTCGGCTTTAATGTTTTCATTAGAACCAAATGTTTATTATGTTCTCTCTGTAACCAATATACTATCACCGAGAAATGTATCCCCAACACCCCCCCCCACCCATCACACCCAGTCCTGATACCAGACCCACCACCAAAGACAAAACTCTACCTCTGACATTATAGGGACTGAATTATCACACTAACTTTGTTTAGAGTAGAAAATAGAAGACCCCACTTCCAGTCTTAGATACTGATCCATCCAAAACCAGAAACGCCAAACAAAACCAAAACAATAACTGCAATACCCTGATATAGATTTATTACTTTAAAATGCTGAAAAAGGCCCCTAAAGTAAGTAAAAGAATATACAACTTCTAATAATCACTGAACAACCCTATGTACAAAAGATAACTAACTACGATAAGACTAAACTAAACAAAACTTAAGCACAAACACCATATAGTACAAGAAAAGAATATAACTACATATAAAAAAAACTCTAACTAATACTAGCCTCCTTGTACAAAAGAAATAATAACTACGTATAAATACGACAAAACATATAATAAACTAGCACACATCCGCCAATCATACTAAATAACTAAAAATCCATAGACTTACTACCTGCCCCACATACTACTACTAGACGCCAACCCTATGTCAAAAGAATAATACCTAACTTAACCTACTATAAAAACTGCCACACCTAAAAAGTACAAGGAAATATAAACCTACTAGAAAATCAAACTGAAGACAGGTGCAAAACTAAAATACTGACCACCCAACCCTATGTACAAAACACAAAACAAAACAATTAACTACTATAAAAATACTGAATATAACTACTATAATACTGCCCCCTATGTACAAGAATATAAATACTATAATACTGCCCCCTATGTACAAGAATATAACTACTATAATACTGCTCCCTGTGTACAAGAAT
>WNYA01001172.1:0-32987 GCA_019512145.1 Engystomops pustulosus
ACTACTAGCGCCCCCCAGAGTATTCTCCTACTACTAGCGCCCCCCAGAGTATTCTCCTACTACTAGGGCCCCCAGAGTATTCTCCTATTACTAGTGCCGGTCACTGTGTTCCTATTAGCAGTTCTGACAACCAATCCTTGCCCCCCACTACAGCCATGGAGCCCGCTGTAGATAGCAGAGCCAGGAAAAGCCTATTGTAATTGTTGTATTTGGACTCGGGACCCCAGTCCTGCTGCACAGAAACCATTGCCCCCTCCCAACCCCCATCCCATAGCCACCCATTAATTTTCTCTCACTAATCCCTCCTCATTGTCATCGTACCTCCATCGTCCCCAGCAGCTCATTTTCTCACCTTCGAGTAAATTACCCTGAAGATGACTGATAATGGCCGCATCCATGTGTACAAATGAGACCGTCCCTTTATCTCGTCTGATCCCAATGAGGAGAGTCATCAAGGAGCCTCAGAGGCGCATTGATCCCTCCGAGGAGGCGTCTAATCCAGATAACCCCCAAACAGTCTCCGAGCTCATTGTGTTGTGGAGGAGATCGATATGTTTATGTATAGATGGAGAACGGGAAGCCCTCTACACACCTCCTCACCTCCGCCTCACCAGGAATCATGTCTCCCAGAGCTGCACTCATAATTCTGCTGATTGTTCTTATAAATGTCTTTACAATTAGTCCAATTGAATGTCGTTCTCTCATACAATGATCCTAACGTTTCTTCCTCCTACTTATGAACGTTTAACTTGACAACCGGAGCAGTTTGGTGCTCATCTCGAGGATATAATCCGATTAACTCTCCCAGTTGTTACATTTTAACCCCATCAAGAGATTTGGATTTTGATGTGATGAGGATGCAAGGCCTCTACCTCTCTTGGCGGTACTGGAAGGGGTGCACCAGCCATGAGGCAAGTTGAGCCTCTTGCCTCAGGCAACATCATCTGCAACAAGATTGGGGGGCGGCATCAGGGGTGCAGTAATCTGCTACAAAGCAGAACTTGACACTTAAAAATAGAGTTTCCTTACATCAGATGTCAGCATGGAGAACCCGCATACTAAAAAAATAACCTGATATATTACTACTGGGTGGGGTGTAGAGGCAACGTTCCAAAGCTCGCCTCAGGCGGCAGAAAGTTCAGGTTCTTCCTCTGATGCACATGGTCCAGCTGTCACCAGAGGTCTGGCCAGGGATCGGAGTTAGGCAGAGCTGAGGTTATCACATAGACCTTTGCGCAGGACTGGCAGTGTAGGGACCGTAATACATCAGGGTAGAAGGTGATTTTTATAACCAGAGGTATGGCCATGACATATCAGAACTTGATGCGTGCCTCCAGGAACCGGTAGGAGGTGCGATTACCACCGAGCCGGGAGCAGGTAGTAGGATAAATAGAGGTTGGCTTGAAGTGGGGTCACAAGGGGGAACGGTGTCGGGGCAACAGGACATCGGCATCCATGCTAAACCAGAAAAGGTGACATTGCACATTACTTACCCGGTCCTGCAGTGATCCCGCTGTGCGTTGTCCGACGAGGATTCGAGTCTGCCGTGATTCACTAATCTCGTGCGCCCGAGTTCCTGCATCCGTCGCTTCCACGCCGAGGTCCGACGGAGTTCACCTTCTTCTTCCCGGTGCATGTAAGTGCATGTCTTGCGACACAATTCTAAATGTTAAATCCTGCGCATAGTCCGAATCCGTCCGACGGCCCACCCCCGATTTCTGTCGCATGCAAGCCGTCGCCGATGCGCCAAAATCCGATTGCGTGTGATTTCGCTGCAATTCACTGCAAAACGGAAATTTCGGGAAACCCGACGAAAATGCGCTCCGCGGACCCTTAGTAAATGAGCCCCGTTGTCCTATCGTCTCTTTTGAATAAGCACCATCTGCCGCCAACTAAGGATCGGTTAAGGTCCTTCTACCTGGGGACCCGATGGAGCTCAAAACTTGGTTAGAAGGATACGGCTATGTCCACACTGGATGTACGGATAGAAGTAAGACAAGGCTGCATCGCCACAATGGAAACACAAGATTTGAGTCACCCCATGTGGACAAAGGAAGGTCTCCTTAGAGTCCACACCTGGAGGCTCCTCTCACACTGATTATCATAGCCAAAACTTTCTGAAAAGTTTTTCAACCTTCCATCGAAACCTGCACCACGATGTTCAAAGAGCAGCTGCTTGTTCCGCTCTAAGGATGGGATGAAAATTTGCATATTTGCACACTGATCAAAATCTTTAAAAAAAAAAACCAAAAGAGAGTTAAATCCGAGGCAGGCAATTGTGCTAGAGACAGGCGCGCATCGGCCTCGCTATCTACAAGGTGCATGCTGGGAACAAAGCAGCTGGATTTTGCCTCCTTTGATCTGCTGCCAAGTCCTGAAAGATGGAACCATCATTTAAATGCTAAACAATTTAACACGGATTCATAAATTCTTGGAAATTTTAATATTGTAATTGGCAAACTCCACCAGGTGTTTGACTGTCATAAATATCGTCTCATAAAATAACACTATATGCAAAAAATAACAATGCGCGGCACAGAAGAATAGGCCGGGCCCCAGAGAGCCGAGCTCCAATTAATTTAATTAACTCATTTAGATGACTTTGCAGGAGGTGCTGATGCTCATCGGGAGACCTGTCAAACTGTCAGGCTTGAAGGATGTCAAATGTTTTGATGGACGGCTGCTGAAAACCACCTCCCCGCACAAAAAGGAGCACCTGGAGCACAACTGTAGGCTCAACTCTACCGCGGAGACGTTCTGAAATCTTCTGAAACAACTTTATTTTGTTTTTTGAAGGCATCTGAAAGTCATAGCTGAAACGATGTCCAACAACTTCAAGACAATCTTTACCTTCCTTAAGATGTTCACCATAGTCCAGCACTTCCCAGTACTGCTCCAGTGTGACCTCAGTTGGCCAAACAAACCCAGTTCTTGGAACACAACTGTAGTCTCAACTCCATTGCTGTGAATTTCTGAAGTCTCCGACAACTTTTTTTGGTTTTTGAAGGCATCTACATGTCATATCTGAAACGCCGTCCATCTTGACCTCCCATCTTCTGTTGTCTTTACTTCTTGTATTTGGCAGATGAAGTGTGGTGGCCTGCTAGAAGAAGAGAACTTGATGAGATTGCAGACATATTCTACATTTATTGGAGATGATAATCACTGCTTCTCAAGTGTGCACCAGTGTGACCTCAATTGGGCAAGTGTCAGGGCTCAGGGTCAGTGAACCCCCTGGACCACCGCGGATGATGACACAAGCCGACACCTGGGACCAGAATCTAAGTGGCACCTGGTCTTCACCAGAGCCCGCCGCAAAGCAGGATGGTCTTGTTGCAGCGTGGTGCCACCAGGTCGTTCCACAGGTGCGACTTGTCCATGGTGGCAGTCAAGGTCGAAGTACAGGCAGGAACAGGCAGATAGTCAGGGCAGGTGGCAGAGATGCTAGTTCAAGGTCAGGTCCAGGGTCACAATGGTAGGTCAGGGCAGGAACACGAGGAACACTGGGAAATCGCAGGGAGAGGTTTCTTTGAGGCATATGAGCACAAAGATCCGGCGGGGTTGATAGGTGTAGCTGGCTTAAATAGAAAACCCAGAAGTGGCCAGCAGCAATCAGTGGTGCGCTGGCCTTTTCATAGGTAAGTGAGGGCCAGGAAGGACGCCGCCACGGAGAGGGGCTCGGCTGTGCCTGCGATCCCAGACGTGGATTACTGGGACACCCGTGACAGCAAGTTTTGTGTTCGGAGATGCGTCATTGTTGTCACAAATAGACCAAGGTCACACCCCAATTTATTTAACTCATTTGGATGACCCTTCAGAAGGTGCTGATGCTCATGGGGAGACCGGTCAAACATGAATGTCAAGTGATTTGATAGCTTCCTAAACAACCTCCCTGCATACAAAACCAGCACCTGGAACGCTCAGGCAGTGTGGACTCTACCCTGGAGAATGTATAATGTCTGTAATAACTACTTATTTTATGTTTGAAGGCATGGGAGCAAATCTTGAGAAATTGTACATGATTGTCAATTGTCTTGATGACTTACTCTGGTTCTGGTGTCCACCATGTTTCACCAAGTGATTGTCTCATTTTTGCCACTTTGTTCCCAGAGCGGACGGCCCTCTGTTACATCATGCTGGCTGGCCAAACCCATGAGCTTCTGCCGGAGTTCTCCGTCATATCCTGACATAGGTTTGTTCCCTGATTCATCTCTGAATTTCACTCATGCACATCTATGCTGAACCTGGCTTGTCCCGAGACTGTATCGTTGAGTAGAATTATAATTTCTCTGACTTGACCTCGGCTTATCCTCCTGACATATGACCACTGGGGGTTTCCACTCATGTGATTAGACCTCCCTGGGTAATCTGTCACCTACAACGAGCACTGGTGACCTGGTGCCCTAAGTCTAGATTCCCACACCCTGACTCCACCTCCCTGTCCTTCCTGCAAGTTGTAGGCCCCAGAAAACAATTTACCTCCACCCCTTCCTAACGTACCATCTTGGAGGTAGTAAGAATGTGCCCTGAGGAGGAACATGGGGCCGACTTTTAAAGAGTCACATGATGGGGCACATTTACTTACCCGGTCCAGTCACAATCCAGCAGCGGGTTCTCCGACGCTGATTCGGGTTCTGCCGTAAATCCCTAAGGTCTGTGCGCTGATATCCACTAGGCGTCGCTGCTGCGCCGAGGTTCGCCTGAGTTCACCTTCTATTTCTTGGTGCAGGTAAGTGCGTGTCAAGCGACACTTTTTTTTAAAATACCGCGGTTTTTCCAACGGCCACGCTCCCTGGCAGAATTCGGCACAAATCGGAAATCGTCGGGAGACCCGTCAAAATCTTTCCTTGCTCGCTGACTCATGCCGGCCCCAATAACAGAAGACCATTCAATGGAAAGAAAATGAGGTCACCCATTGTCACCCACAGAGACGCCATCAGAATTGTCCAAATATATGTGCTTGTGACTTGACTAAAGTTGGAGCAACCAGATGGTGACCTTGAAGGATGAGCGCCCTACATTGAGCGTGTACATGGCTGTTTGACCTTCAAGCCTTTGTATGATGTCAGTGAAGCTACATGATTGTATGTTTCACAACATTTCAAGATCTCTGCTTGCTTTATGGAAATGAAGGGGCAGATTTGGAGTTTCTGGGGCGCCCAAAATATATATGTTTAGAGCACCCCCTAATCCATAGCTCTACTATGGCAAAGCAAGGAATCCATGAGTCCCTGCTGTGCCTAAGCTTTAACCTGTAATTACATCCTGAAGATCTCGGTGTGACCCCACATCTCCACAGAAATGGCTCCTTTATAGAGTCAATTAAGGGTCAAATAGGTGCTGATGTGTGTGTGACTAGAGTAGAAGAGATGATAAAATGTATCGCAGGTAGATGTAGTAGACGCATGTTCAGAAGTGGAGTCCCCCTTTAAATCTTCTGGCTGGGATCTGATGATGTCCGCTTCTGGTTTGTAGTGAATCACGTTCCGGTCCGTTGCCGTGCGCCGAGTTATTCTTCTGCAAATGATTTCTGATGCACTTAATTATAATGAGCTCATGAAGCGTTCCCCCGTCCGGACCCGCGCTCTGCGCCGCACAATCGTCTCCTCAATTAGCCCGGCTCGGCTAACCTTTATACTTAATGAGGTTTGTGTGGCCGCCTTGTATCTCCATGTTTATTTTGTTTAATGTTTTATACATTTAACCTCTAAAGAAACAATTGATCTGTGGAGGGAGATTCTTAAAGGGGGTCTCCATCTCCTACACATGTTCTACTTTCAGGTCCAAATTTCTCTGCCGATTATTGTCCTAAAACTCTAATTTAGGTCCAAATAATTTGTATCTGGTACAGAGCACCGAATACCCAGAACTGACACAGAACTGCACAAAACATTAAAGGGGTTGTCCCTCGAAGACAAGATTCCTAAATATACTCAGGATAACAAATTAACACATCCTCTAATTCACTGTTATAATAATCCAGCATTTCCCAGATATAAGTCCCTCCTGTCTCCATCAGTCCTGGTATATACAATCTGATTGTCCCTGACTCCTGACTACGGTGGGCAGATTCCTGCAGTCGCAGGGGGAGGGGTAGGAGGCAGAAACCGCACTACAGACACTTCCTGCTACAGCAGCAGCTTCTACAAAGAAGATAAGGTCTCGATCTGAGGGGAGGGGAGACATAGCAGTGCTGACTCAGTGTCTTAATGATTAGGTGAGGAAGCTGAGCGGAGTGTGTCATTGTGTCTTATATCCATCTCATGACTCTCATCTCACTTTTTCTATGTCACAGATATTAGTAGAATCTTTAACATCTAAATGATATACAATATATACAAAATATATACAATAACTTACCTGCTGGTCCAGGCACATTCACACCTAGCAAAAACACTAACTTACAATACACCAAAATGAATAAACACCAAATACCACAACCCCCACCCAACCGATCCAGGACCTGCCTCCTCATCCTCGTCTCCAGACTCTGGGCCAGTCTCCCCTCCTGAGGACCCTGACTCCCCAGGGGGAGACTCGGCACCTCCTGCAGGCTCCGCCACCTCTAGCCCTTCACCCTCAGCCCCTCCATCGGCAGGAGAGGCTCCATCCGGGGCCAGGAATCGATTTGAAAGTTCGACCAGCGGGGGGTCGGTTGCACCTTCCTTGGGTACCTTAGTCAGGGTGGGAGAAGATCTTACACCTCCTTTCTTTTTACCCTTTTTCTTCTTTTTGGCGCCACGCTTACGCTTTTCCTCTAGCCACGCCCTATTATCCTCGTCCATACTCTCATAATGGGAGGAGTCTGAGGACGTGGCACCTTCCTCTCTCTCGATCCTCCTGACCTCCTCATCCAGTACATCATCCCCTGGGGCCTCAGCGACAGGTGAGGTCTCCAGGATATCGCCAGAGGTCGTCCCAGCAACCCGAGACTCCCCCCGCTCTCTCTCCTGTTGACCCTTCTCTAGACGCCTTAGCTGGGCAGGCGTCTTTTTCCTGTCTTTCTTCCCTGGCCCCCCCATTCCTCCGCCTCTGCTAGTCCCCTCCCCAGCAGATTCAGCCTCATGGCTTTCATCCGCTGAGGCTGAGCCTGCATTAGCGAAGGAAATATACAATATATACAAAATATATACAATAACTTACCTGCTGGTCCAGGCACATTCACACCTAGCAAAAACACTAACTTACAATACACCAAAATGAATAAACACCAAATACCACAACCCCCACCCAACCGATCCAGGACCTGCCTCCTCATCCTCGTCTCCAGACTCTGGGCCAGTCTCCCCTCCTGAGGACCCTGACTCCCCAGGGGGAGACTCGGCACCTCCTGCAGGCTCCGCCACCTCTAGCCCTTCACCCTCAGCCCCTCCATCGGCAGGAGAGGCTCCATCCGGGGCCAGGAATCGATTTGAAAGTTCGACCAGCGGGGGGTCGGTTGCACCTTCCTTGGGTACCTTAGTCAGGGTGGGAGAAGATCTTACACCTCCTTTCTTTTTACCCTTTTTCTTCTTTTTGGCGCCACGCTTACGCTTTTCCTCTAGCCACGCCCTATTATCCTCGTCCATACTCTCATAATGGGAGGAGTCTGAGGACGTGGCACCTTCCTCTCTCTCGATCCTCCTGACCTCCTCATCCAGTACATCATCCCCTGGGGCCTCAGCGACAGGTGAGGTCTCCAGGATATCGCCAGAGGTCGTCCCAGCAACCCGAGACTCCCCCCGCTCTCTCTCCTGTTGACCCTTCTCTAGACGCCTTAGCTGGGCAGGCGTCTTTTTCCTGTCTTTCTTCCCTGGCCCCCCCATTCCTCCGCCTCTGCTAGTCCCCTCCCCAGCAGATTCAGCCTCATGGCTTTCATCCGCTGAGGCTGAGCCTGCATTAGCGAAGGAAACGTACAGTCGTTGTCCTCTTTCCTTCGCTAATGCAGGCTCAGCCTCATGGCTTTCATCCGCTGAGGCTGAGCCTGCATTAGCGAAGGAAAGAGGACAACGACTCCCAGAGCCCAGAGACGAGGATGATGGAACCCTACTTCCCCCAGCAGCGACACTGGCATAGCTCTTAACGGGGGCCGCCACTGGGGGAGCAACCGGACCAACCCCTGCACCCACCACATTAACACTACCCACCTGCATGTTACATTCAGCCGTGCCACTCGCACCACCAGTCACTCCATCACTCACTCCTATAACTGGTAATGTTTTTGCACCACTCACACCAGCAATTGCTCCAGCTGGACCAGCAGCAACATTAGGGGGCATAAGGGAAATAGGGGGCATAACCACCTCCGCATCTTCAGGCACAAGGGACGAGGGTCCCCCTTTAGGGCATTGCCCAGAGGGGACCCCAACTTTTGTCACACTTGTGCCCTCCGCATCATCAGTAGCAGATGTTAATTTAGCTTTCTTAAAATTGGGTAAAATTCGCCGCTGATCCTTCGCAGGTATAAGGCGCCGCTTTTCTTCCCCTGCATCCGGACTTGGATCATCCCCAACACCAACACAAAATAAAATTTTACTGTCCTGTTTGGGAGGTCCGGAGCCCTCAGCCTCAGTGACCCCTCCACACTGCCGCCGCCCCCCCACCTAAGTGATCAGCGGCGACAGCACGAAGAGGCGCCGAGGCACCGGAAGCTGCCACCAGTGCCGGGCTATCCCCCCTCCCACTGGGGGACGCACCACAGCACTGGATTTTGATGGTATTGCCACGTCCGAGCCGCCCTGACTGTCCGGCCTTGCAGCCGATGCCTCCCCTGCTCCCCCACTGTTACCACAAACAGAAACGGAGCCCATCGCCACATCAGATGTCACACTATTATACTCCTGGAATATCCAGTGTAGCTGGAGTGTAGTAAGTAGCGCCCCCTGGAGGCAGAATTACTGAAGAATGGAGCTGTTGCTGATTACTTTTACTAACCTGAAGGTTTTTGGTGAAATTGAAGGAGATTCAAAAAACACAGAGATGAATTTTTGGTTCTCGTCTTTGCACACAGTAGGCGGCGGTGGGGGGAGAGGGGGGGTTGAATTTTGTAAATTTAATGAATTTCCTCCCTGTAGCTGTGGTGGATGAGGAGGACGAGGTTGTCTCTGAAAGCATCTGAAAAATACACTCACAGTCCAAAATGTAAGAGATCAGGAAATCCCGAGCACCTGGTGGGACCGCGCCTGTGTCTCAGCTCTGCGATGATATAAGGGGGAGCCCCGGAGCACAGAGTATTTCAGGATAACGTGTGCTATTCCTTTGAGGTGCAATTCACCTATTGGATAAAGTTATGACCACACGTTGGTGGTCTCTACCTTCATCCAGGTTTCAGGGCTTCCTCCTTGAAGAGAAACGGCTGAGTTCTCCAAGTGCTATAGGGAGGTGTCCTCACACGGCTGTGTTCTTGGCTCTCTAAGCTTCCAATGAGATGGTTGCTACCTAACCAATTATGACTTGAATTATGGAGGAGAAGTTATGTAAGGACAGAGGATATGTCGGAGATTCTGGATTTCCAGCAGATCTTCTGCTTTCGTGATTGTATTTTCATATCTTTAGGTTTTGATTCATTCTTTGAGATGTGATTCATACAATCTTCTGGAGCTCTATCCTTCACACAGGTTTCTGGAGCTCTATCCTTCACACAGGTTTCTGGAGCTCTATCCTACATCATCGGTAGGTCAGGGCAGGACCCGAGAACCACTTGGGAGAGTCGCAGGGAGTGGGTTCTGTTCTTTAACTTGAGGCATATAGCAACAAAGATCCGTCGGTGGGTGAGAGGTGTAGCTGCTTAATCGACAACCCAGCAAATGCGCCAGCAGCAATCAGTGGTGCGCGGGCCGTTCATAGGTAGTGAGGCCAGGAAGGAACGGCCGCCACGGAGAGGGGCCTCAGCTGGTGGCCTGCGATCTATGAAGACGGGGCTGCAGGGACAGACATTAACTCCGCTGATCCAGCAGGTTTGTGTTCCGAGATGCTCATTGTGGTCACAAATAGACCAAGGTCCACCCCAATTTATTTAACTCATTTGGATGACCCTTCAGAAGGTCTGAGTGCGCATGGGAGACCGTCAAACATGATGTGCAGTGATTGATAGACGCTGACATGCACGCGACGAATTGGGTGGGCGTGGCCGAACCAAAATGGACACCTACACGATTTCGGAAAAAAACGCTAGCATTCTAAAAAAGAAAAGTTCCGCGAGCGTGCACTTACCTTCACCAGGGAAAGAGAGCCGTTGAACTTGAGTGCGTTCCGTATGCCGACCGAATCCCAGAGATCGCCCTCCGAACATTGTCCACTATAGTAGCGGGTGGCGACTATAAGGGAAGGGTGTCACACACATGACTGTTTACTCTGAGTCAAATCTTCCATGAAGTAAGTCGGAGGAACCAGAGGATGACCTTGAAGGATGAGCGCCCTACATAGAGCGTGTACATGGCTCGTGCTGTTTGACCTTCAAAGTCCTTTGTAATGATGTTCAGTGAGCTACATGATTTGCTATGTTTCACAACATTTTCAAGACTCTTCTGCTTGCTTTAATTCAGAAAATTGAAGGGGCAATTTTGGAGTTTCTGGGGCCCCCAAAATGATAGGTTTAGAGCCACCCCTCCTAATCCTAGCAACTACTATGGTCGCAAAGCAAGGACTCCAGGACTCCCTGCGTTTCCTAAGCTTTAACCTGGTACTTACAATCCTGAAGCATCTCGGTGTGACCGCCACTCCACAGAAATGGCTCCTTTATTAGCCAATTAATGGTCCAATAGGGCCTGAGTGTGTGTGCTATATAGAAGAGATGATAAATGTTCGCAGGTAGATGTAGTAGACGCAGCATTTTCGAATGGACGTCCCCCTTTAAATCTTCTGCGCTTGGGAGCTGATGATGTCCGCTTCCTGGTTTGTAGTAGAATCACGTTCCGGTCCGTTGCCGTGCGCCTAGTTAATTCTTCGGCAAATGAATTTCTGATGCCGTAATTATAATGAGCTCTGAAAGCGTTCCCCCGGCCGACCCGCGCTCTGCGCCGCACAATCGTCTCCTCAATTAGCCCGGCTCGGCCCTTTTATACTTAATGAGTGTTTATGTGGCCGCCCTTGTATCTCCATGTTTATTATTTTGTTTAATGTTTATACATTTAACCTCTAAAGAAAGCAATTGGATCTGTGCGAGGGAGATGCTTTAAAGGTGGTCTCCATCTCCTACACATGTTCTACTTTTCAGGTCCCGTGTGTGTCATTGCTGCCGAACGATTTATTGTCCCCTAACTCTCATTATAGGTCCAGATATTATGTATCTGGTACACAGAGCACCGTAATACCAGAACTTACCAGCAGAACTGCAGCAAAACATTAAAGGGGGGTTTGTCCACCTCGTAAAGACAAGTGTTCCAAAACATAGTACTCAGGATAGCCCACATTAAACACTCCTCTAATTCCACTGTCTATATTATCCACAAGCAGCATTTCCCAGATATAAGTCCCTCCTGTCTTCACAGTCATGGTAATACAATCTGATTTGTCCCTGACTCCCTGACTACGGTGGCAGATTCCTGCAAGTCGCAGGGGGATGGTAGGAGGTCAAGAAACCGCACTACAGACACTTCCTGCTAAACAGCAGCACTTCTACAAAGGAAGATAAGGTCACTCGAATCTGAAGGGGGAGGGGAGACCATAGCATGCTGACTCAAGGCTTAATGATTAGGTGAGGCAGCTTGAGCGGAGTGTGTCATTGTGTCTTATATCCCCTCATGGTGACTCTCATCTCACTTTTGGTTTCTATGTCACAGATATAGTAGATCTCTAACAGCTAACATCTAAATGAGACTGTAGCCTAAGCCCTGGACCCAGATTACCAAACATCGTCTTTCTCAGCAGCCGTCACACGGGGAAGACCTAGGTCTGTCAATTCGACTGTATATGCACTTGAACTTAATATGGACACTGTATCGTGAAGTACATTGCGAACTTGACTGTCCTTAGTTCATCCTATAGAGTGTCGTTTTAGTTTGTCTGTTGAAAATTAAAAACAAACCTAACACAAACCAACCTAATAGACATATATACAAAATATATACAATAATCTTCCCTGCTGGTCAGGCACATTCACACCTAAGCAAAACACTACTTACAATACAACCAAAATGAATAAACACCAATAACCACAACCCCCACTCACCGATCCAGGACCTGCCTCCTCATTCCTCGTCTATCCAGACTCTGGGCCAGGCTTCTCCCCTCTGAGACCCTTCCTCCCCCGGGGGAGACTCGGCATACCTCCTGCAGGCTCCCCACCTCTAGCCCGTCAACCCTCCGCGGCCCCGTCCATTAATGCAGGAGAGGCGCCATCCGGGGCCAGGAATCGATGTGAAAGTTCGCCGCGGGTAGCGTCGGTTGCAACCTTCCTATGGGTACCTTGTCGGGGTGCAGAAGAAGATCTTACACGCTCCTTTCGTTTTACCCTTTTTCTTCTTTTGTGGCGCCACGCTTAACGCTTATTCTCTAGCCACGCCCTATTATCCTTCGTCAACCTCTCATCATGGGAGGATATCTGCGAGGTGACGTGCCCCTTCCTCTCTCTCGACCTCCTGACCTTCCTCATCCATACACAAGATCATTCCCCTGGGGCCTCAGCGACAGGTGAGGTCCTCCAGGATATCGCAGAGGTCGTGTCCCAGCGAACCCGAGACTTTCCCCCCGCTCTCTCGCCTGTTGACCCTTTCTCTAGACGCCTCTAGCAGCTGGGCAGGCGTCTTTTTCCTGTCTTTCTTCCCTGGTCCCCCTACCCACACATCCTTAAAGGCCCCATCTCCTATGCCCGCCTTCTGCCTATCCCGTCCCCAGCATGATTCAGCCTATCTTTCACATCCTCTGAGCTGATCCCTGCATTAGCGAAGGAAAGAGGACAACGACTGTACGGGTGACCGAGATCACCACCCAGGTTGTACACCTAATCTGCCCCTGTTCCAGGACTGCAGCGAATGGCCGACATCACCCCTACACAACGACCGGACTTCTGCACTGTGCAGTTTGCGCTGAAATGTTGTGGTGTCCGCACCTGGACATCAGTCTTACGGCTGCCCCCCGTAGAAGATCAGGACCGATCCGCTCCCCAGGAACTGATGAAGGGATGTGGCGACTGAGTTACCTGAACGCCTCAAAGTCCCCAGAATGTCCAGGCCCCCTGACCAGATACCAAACTCATCACGATTTTCTTCCTCTCCCGGTACTACTTCCAGTACCCCCCTTCGCCATAACGATGGTGTTATTCTGGTCAGAGTCAAAGCAAGATATGATTCGTTTACATGTGTAAGAACGGTCCTTTCTTGACTTTCGATCTGTGCGGACACTGCTTGCACAGGCAAGTCCCGCACTCTGCCTCGTGTATCCTCAGCTTTCACTAGTTGGACACTAGAAGAGCTCAAGAAGCCCCCTCCGGCCGCACAAAGCTGATATCAAACTCAGATGTACCATAGTGATGGATCAAGGCAAAGATTTCAGCCGCCTTGAAGTCCATCTTCACAGCAGCTCAACGACTCGTTTGCCCGAGGGGGACACAACATCACTGTTCACTGCCAGCCGCCAAAGTACGGCCTCATCATTCCCTAACGTTTAGCACCCGCCCTTGTTGTCGGAGCGTCCATGATTGTCCCTGGCTCTTTGCTCTCGGAAAGGTGCCTGACGGACCATGCCTCTCTATCCAAAACGACAAATCACCTCCTGCCCCTACAATGATCGTCCTTTGTCCTCTCTGTAAGGCCTGCAGGAGGCGCCGTTGCAAAAAGCCGTCCCCAGAGGCCCAGAACAGGATGAGGAACCCTACTGTGCCCCCAGCACGGCAACCCTGGCATAGCTCTTAACGGGGGCACCACTGGGGGAAACGGACCACCCCTGCAGCACCCACCACATTAACACTACCACCTGATGTGTACTTCAGTCCGTTGCCACTCGCCCACCAGTCACTCCTACACTCACTCCTATAACTGGTAATGTTTTTGCAACCACTCACACCAGCAATTGCTCTCCAGCGGACCTAGCACAACATAGGGGGCATAAGGGAAATAGGGGGCATAACCACCTCCGCATCTTCAGGACACAAGGGAGAGGGTCCCCCTTTAGGCATTGCCCGGAGGACCCACAACTTTGGTCACACCGTTGTGCCCTCCGCATCATCAGTAGCGATGTTAATTTAGTCTTTCTTAAAATTGGGTAAATAATCGCCGCTGATCTTCGCAGGTATAAGGCGCCGCTTGCTTCCCCTGCAATCGGACTTGTGATCACCCCAACACCAACACCAAAATAAAATTTTACTGTGTCCCTGTTTGGGAGGTCCGTGAGCCAACTCCTCAGTGAACCCTCGCCACACTGCCGGCCGCCCCCCCACCTAAGTGAATCAGCGTCGGCAGCGACAAAGCGCCGAGGGCACAACCGGAAGCTGCCACCAGTGACGGGGGACATCCCCCCTCCCCCTGGGGGACAGCACCACAGCACTGGCTTTGACTGGTATTGCACGTCCGAGCCGCCCTGATGTACGCCTTGCATCCGATGCCCTCCCTGCTCCCCCACTGTTACCACAAAAGAAACGGAGCCCATCGCCACAATCAGATGTCACACCCTGTAATCTCCCCGCCCCCTGTCACCGATCCACAGCAGACCGGGGGGTTTGGGGTAAGCAGGGCTTGCACAGTGAGCTGACCCTGCGCTTGGCCGCGGGGAGGTGTACAGGGAGGGGGGTAAAGATGAAACGTACCTCTTCTTGCTGCTTTGGCCTGTCTTGCTTCGCTTCCTCCGGCTGCTCCCCCCCAGTACGGCTTGCCCTTGGGAGCCTTCATCGCCAAAAGAGAAAAGTTTCTCCCATGCGACTGAAGGGCTCGAGCATCCGGATTCTCCGGCCATGAGCTCCCCTCCTGGCTGCCAGTTGTGTCACTGGTCCTGCCGCCGAGCGAGTTGTTTTGCAAGCCGGAGGCGTATAGCCTTGGGCTATGCACTGCCCAAAAGTGGGTTATTTAGGTAGCGGGTATAGTGCAGGTATAGGCCTTCTTTAACTAGGAGGGTTTTTTTCCTTTCTTTCTGTCTCCCTGCGTATCTCAGGAGGTGGGGGCTACGTGACTAGGGGCGGGCTTGTGTCGTGGGTGGTACGAAGTGGGGCATCAGATAAAAGGGGCTGAGGACGTCACTGCACCCTCTTTCCGGATTGCGTTTCCACACCCACCCTCCCTTTGTTTAAGTTTATTTTCGGTGTGCTTTTGCAAGCTGGCTGTTATTTGGGTATTTGGCCTAATCCCATTGGCTGGCAGGCATACAGGTGGAGGGGTTTATGTTTGCTCTTGTTATTTAAATTGTACTGTGTTCAATAGGTTTTAAATAACAAAAAAATAATAAAAAATACGAAAGTTTTATTAATAATAATAAATAAAGCTGGGGCGACCCTCATGTCAACCACATAAGTTGACGTTAAGACAGTCTTGTGTGGTTTATTTCTCGGCGGATATTGGTTTAAGGTTAAAGGGGGCCTGTGCTCCCGGTGGTTTATGGTTTTAAGTTATTTGGGCAGTCACTGCTGGCTGTCCTGCAGGGGGCCCACTGCACGAGGCCTGCTGATCTTCCTGCAGGCCGACCGGTGGAACTGCTGCTCGTTATCATCATCACATCCTCCTCCTCCACCTGGCTCGCAGGCTGGCAACCCCTTCAGCCTTTGCTCTTGGATCAGCCATTTCTGAAATCTGTCCTCATTAAAAGTTTTTCTTTAAATGCGACCGCTGGTTGCAAATAAAGTTTTTTCTTTTCATCACCGTTTATCAATATCCGCTTTAATGTGTGTAATTTCACAACATATTAGGTCTTCCTCTTCCTTTGGCGCTTGTTCGTCCTGGCGCGGGGCCACCATGCAGCTACTCTGGAGCTCCTGATGGTCCTTAGTTGTCGCCTCTCATACCACATGAGGGTGGTCTACTGGACCCGGGAGGCATAGTGGACAAGTGACTCCCCGGGCCCCTGCCACCGCCCGATCCTCCCTCCCGATGGTCAGCCTTACCTCTGTGAGCACTCCGCTTCATATCTCCAGCCCCGGAATGACCCCTCTCACCCGCACCGTCATGGGCATCGGCTTCTGGGTCTTTCTCTTAACCCAGGGAGTAGGAGCCACATTGCTGCGACTCCTGAGGGAACCTCTCACCCCTGAGTCCTCCATAGCGATGGCCGGTTAGCTGGCTTAACCCTGCCCCCCGCCGCCTGGCCCTGGAAAGCAGGAGCCTGGGCTTGCCGCTCTGGCTCATGCCTGAAACCCACCCCCTCCTGGGAAGGGAGAGAGAGCATGCCGCAGGTGGAGTGGTGGAACTTGCCTGAAGCTCAAGAGCAGGGCAGCAGCAACACAGCCCTCATAGCACCAATACACTCCTAACGATTAACGAGCTCCAGAGCTGCACTCAGATTCGGCTGGAGGAACATATCCTGTATTATACTCCTGGAATTCCAGTGTTAGTGGAGTGTCGTTAAGTAGTCACCCCCTGGACGGCAGAATTACTGAAGAATGGAGCTGTTGGTCGATTACTTTTATAACCTGAACAGGTTTTTGGTGAAATTGAAGGGAAGATTCAATAAAACACAGACATGAATTTTTGGTCATCGGTCTTTGCACACTAGGCGGCGGGGGGAGAGAGGGGGGGTGAATTTGTAACATTTAATGAAATTTCCTCCCGGTAGCGGGTGATGAGGAGGACGAGGTTGTCTCTGAAATGCCTCTGAAAAAATACACTCACAGTCCAAATGTAAGGAGATCTGAAATACCGAGCAACTGGTGGGACCGCCGCCTGTGTCTACGTCCTGCGATGATAAAGGTGGGGCCCCAGAACAGAGCTATTTCAGGATAACGTGTGCTATTCTTGGATAAAGTTGCTGACCACACGTTGGTGGTCACTTCATCGAGGCTTCATCAGGGCTTCCTCCTTGAAGGGAGACGTGTCGGGCTTCTACCCGGGCATAGGGAGGGTGGTCCTCACAATGCTGGTGTTCTTCACTCTCTAAGCTTCCATCAGATGGTACCTAACCAATTATGATTTGATTTATGGAGGAAGTTCTGTAAGGACAGAGGAGCTGTCCGGAGATTCTGATTTCCAGCAGTGCTGAATATTCTGTCTCGTGGGGATGTATTTTCAAGTTCTCTCTTCACAGAGGTTCTGGAGCCTCTATCCTTCACACAGGTTTCTGGAGCTCTAATCCTACACACAGTTTAGGCGAGTCTTTTACAAGTTTGGGCTATTCCTTCCTGGTCTGGAGCTACTTCCAACGGTTTTCTGGAGCTCTATCCTTCACACTGTTTCTGGCTATTAACAGTAGCTTCTATCCTCCACAGTTTCTGGAGCTCTATCCTCACACGAGTTTCTGGATCTCTAATCCTTCACACACGGTTTCTGGAGCTCTATACCTGTCACACAGGTTTCGGAGCTCTATCCTACACACAGGTTTCTGGAGCTTATCCTTCACACTGGTTTCTGGAGCTCTATCCTCACACACAGGTTTCTGGAGGCTCTTCCTAGACAGGTCCTCACATAGGTTTCTAGCTTTTCAAGGTTGAGCTCTAGCCTTCCACCACCAGGTTTTGGAGCTCTATCTCCAGTTGGAGCTATACTACAAGGTTCGGAGCTCTTCCTATACACAGTTTCTGGAGCTCTATCCTTCACACAGTTTCTGGAGCTTTACTTCACAAGGTTTCTGGCGCTCTATCTACAAGGTTCTGGAGCTCTAACCTTCACAGGTTTCTGGAGCTCTATCCCTTCACACGGTTTCTGGAGCTCATCCATATACACAGGTTTTCTGGGGCAGCTCTATCCTAACCGGTTGACTATCCTTACCCAAGGTTCTGGACTTATCTTACAGGTTCTGGAGCTATTTCCTTCACACAGGTTTCTGGAGCTCTATCCTACACGGTCTAGTTTCCTAGAGTTTTGAGCTCTACCTATACACACGGGTTTCTGGAGCTCTATCCTTCACAAGGTCTTGGCTCTTCCAGGTTAGCTCTATCTATCCCAATAGGTTTCTTGGAGCCTATCCTCACACAGGTTTCTGCAGCTTAGCCTTCACACAGGTTTCTGGAGCTCTTATCCTTACTCACACGGTTTTGTGGCAGCTCTATCCTCACACAGGTTTCCTGGAGCTCTATCCTTCACACAGGTTTCTGGAGCTCTATCCTATACACAGGTTCTGGAGCTCTTCCTTACACAGGTGGACACAAAAGGTTTCTGGAGCTCTATCCTATCACACAGGTTTCTGGAGCTTATCCTTCACAACAGGTTTCTTTCTGGAGCTCTATCCTACCAAGGTTATTTGGAGATTCTAACTCTCACACAGGTTGCTGGAGCTGCTAACCTTCCAATGGTTTCTGGAAGCTCTTCTAAGTAAGCTCTATCACATCACAGGTTTCTGGAGCTCTATCCTACACCAGGATGGACTCTATCCACACAAGGTTTCTGAGCCCTATCCTTCACAGTAGAGCCTTCAAAGGTTTTCTTTCCGGTTTCAAGCTCTATCCTACCCAGTTCTGGGCTATCCTTCACAAGGTTCTGGAGCTCTATCCTTCACACATGGTTCTGGAGCTCTATCCTATACAGGTTTTGGGAGCTCTCACGTGGAGCTCTATTCCTACACAACAGGGTTTCTGGAGCTCTTATCCTTCACACAGGTTTCTGGAGCCTATCTACACACAGGTTTCTGGAGCCACTCATTTTGGAATACCTTCACAGTTCTGAGCTTTCATAACAGGTTTCTGGAGCTCTTCCTTCACATGGTTTCTGGAGTCATCCCTAACCAGTTTGAGATCTAACACAGAGTGTTTCTGGAAGCTCTAATTGGCTCTCACAATGTTTCGGAAGACTTTCTAACCTTTCTAGACTAGATCATCACAGGTTTCTGGAGCTCTATCACCAGGTTCTGGAGCTCCTTACCAGTTCGACTCTACAGGTTTGGAGCTCTATCCTGCACAGGTTTCTGGAGCTTATCCTTCCGCTGGTTTATTGGAGCTCTATCCTTCACACAAGGTTTCTGAGCTCTATCCTTCACAACAGGTTTTCTGGGAGCTCTATCCTTTCACAGGTTTCTGGAGACTCTTCCTTCACTCTGGCTACTTACACTGGTTTTCTGGAAGCTCCTATTCCTTCACACAGGTTTTCTGTAGCTCTATCCTTACACACAGGTTATTGGAGCTCTCGTCCTTTCACACAGGTTTCTGGAGCTCTATCCTTCACACAGGTTTCTGGAGCTCTATCCTTCACACAGGTTTCTGGAGCTCTATCCTTCACACAGGTTTCTGGAGCTCTATCCTATACACAGGTTTCTGGAGCTCTATCCTACACACAGGTTTCTGGAGCTTTATCCTTCACACAGGTTTCTGGAGCTCTATCCTTCACACAGGTTTCTGGAGCTCTATCCTTCACACAGGTTTCTGGAGCTCTACAGGTGTCTGGAGCTCTATCCTTCACACAGGTTTCTGGAGCTCTACAGGTGTCTGGAGCTCTATCCTTCACACTGGTTTCTGGAGCTCTATCCTTCACACTGGTTTCTGGAGCTCTATCCTTCACACAGGTTTCTAGAGCTCTATCCTTCACACTGGTTTCTGGAGCTCTATCCTTCACACAGGTTTCTGGAGCTCTATCCTTCACACAGGTTTCTGGAGCTCTATCCTTCACACTGGTTTCTGGAGCTCTATCCTTCACACAGGTTTCTGGAGCTCTATCCTTTACACAGGTTTCTGGAGCTCTATCCTTGACCGCCTGGAAATGTTTTCCTTTGTAGAAACTTCTAGGGCTACCGTATTGACCGCAAGGGTCAGACTATCCCCAATACCATTTGGCTCCGTCCCCTGAACCAATCTCAGAGATGATTCTCTATGTAAAGGTTTCTGGAGCAACCTCCTTGACCCTCGGAGATGATTTTCTATAAAGATGCTTTCTAGAGTTCCCTCCTTGAACGTCAGGGATGAATTTCTATGAAGAAGTTTTTTATGAACTCCATACTTGATCCCTCGGAGATTATATTCTATGTAGAAGTTTCTGGAGCTCCCTCCTGACCCTCAGAGATGATTTTCTATGATGACCCTTTGGAGATGATTCTCTATGTAGAAGTTTCTTGGCTGCCTCCTTGACCCCTTTCAGATGATTTTTTTTTGTAAAAGTTTCTGAATCTCCCTCCTTGACCCCTTGGAGTTGATTCTCTTTGTAGAAGTTTCTGGAGCTCCATCCTTGACCCTCTGAGATGATTTTCCATGATGAAGTTTCTGGAGCTCACTCCTTGACCCCTCGGATATGATTCTCTATGTAGAATTTCCTGGAGCTCCCTCCTGACCCTCAGAGATGATTTTCTATGTCGAAGTTTCTAATGCTCTGCCCTCGACCCTTCGGAGATGATTTTCTATGTAGAAGTTTCTGGAGCTCCCTCCTTGACCCCTTGGATATTGTTCTCGTTTTTTGGAGCCTCATCCTTGACCCTCTTGGAGATGATTATCTATGAATAGGTTTCTGGAGCTTCATCCCTCATTCTTTGGAGATGGTTTACTGTGTAGAAGTTTCTGAGGCTTGATCCTTGACACCCTCGGAGAGGATTTACTATGAAAAAGTTTCTGGAGCTCCATCATTGACCCCTTAGAGTTGGTTTTCTACATTGAGTTTTCTAGATTTCCTTACTTGACCCTCGGAGATGATTTTCTATAAAGAATTTTCTAATGCTCTGCCCTCAACCCTTTTGAGATGATTTTCTATGTAGAAGTTTCTAGAGTTTCCATCCTTGACCCTCAGAGATGATTTTCTATGTAAACGTTTCTAATGCTCCGCCCCCGACCCTTTGGAGACGATTCTCTATGTAGAAGTTTCTGGAGCTTGACCCCCTTGAAGATGATTTTCTATGAAAAAGTTTCTGAAGCTCCATCCTTGAGCCCTTGGACTTGTTTTTCTACATTAAATTTTCTATATCTCCTTACTTGACCCACTGATATGATTGAAGAAGTTTCTTGAGCTCCCTCCTTGACCCATTGGAGATGATTTTTAATGTAGAGGTTTCTGGAGCTCCCTCCTTGACCACTTGGATATTGTTCTCTGTGTAGAATTTTTTGAAGCCTCATCCTTGACCCCGTTGGAGATGATTTTCAATGAAAAAGTTTCTAGAGCTCCTTCATTGACCCTCTGGAGATGACTTTCTATGTAGAGGTTTCTGGAGCTTCATCCCTCATTCTTTGGAGATGGTTTACTATGTACTAAGCTTCTGAAGCTTGATCTTTGACACCCTCGGAGATGATTTACTATAAAAAAGTTTCTGTAGCTCCACCATTGACCCCCTCATAGTTGGTTTTCTGAGATGAATTTCTATGAAAAAGTTTCTGAAGTTCTGAAGTTTCTTGACCCCTTGGATATTGTTCTCTGTGTAGAATTTTCTAGAGCTTCACACTGATCATCGTGATATGCGTCTCGGTAGAAGTTCTGAAGTTGACCTTGACACCCTCAAAGATTACTTTCTATGAAGATATTTATGGAGATGCATCCTTGACCCATCAGAGCTGGTTTTCTACATTAAATTTTCTAGATCTTCTTACTTGAGCCTCTGAGATGATTTCCTGGAACTCCCTCCTCGACCCCTTGGATATTGATCTCTATGTGGACATGTCTGGAAAGCTCCATCCTTGACCCCTTGGATATTGATCTCTATGTTATGACGTTTCGGGAGCTCCATCCTTGACCCCTTGGATATTGATCTCTATGTAGACATTTCTGGAGCTCTATCACTTGACCCGCTTGGATATTGACTCTACTCTGTCAGACACTTTCCTGGAGCTCCATCCTTGGAACCCCTTGGATATTGAATCTTATGTAGCGTTTTCTGGAGCTCTCATTGACCCCTCAGAGCTATTGTCTCTATGTAGGACATTCTGGAGCTCACATCCTGTGACCCACTGGATATGATGATCGCTAGTAGACCATTTTGGAGCTCCACATCCTTGCACTACTGTGGATCATGAACTCTCTATTGCACTGTTCTGGAGCTCCATCCTTGACCCTCCTGCGTTGTTTTTCTAGATCTCCTTACCTGACCCCTCGGAGATGATCTCTACACTCTCATCTACCCGACAAGAAAATCGAGATTTCACTTCATCAACCAACTAATACCTCGCTGAAACATAGATTGTCCGCCAGAGACCGCTGGATGAACGTATGTGTGACGTTCCACACCATGTGTTCTCGGAGTGTCCTCTATTAACGGACAGTGAGAGCACAGACTCAGATAATGGAGCGCAGACCCCCGGGGAATATGGACTCCACTGTCTCAGGAGCGAGGGACTTCACCAGCGCCGATCCAGCTCCAGCTCCGGGAACGGGCAAGGGGATCAAGGCATGGGTGATAGATTGTGTTTAGTACATCTCCTAGGAGTTTGGATACATCTGTCAGCTGACACGGGCTGAATAGAAGGAGGAGGACGTATCCAGGACTAGATTAGGAAAAGCTCAGGAGACAGTCAGTATCACACAGGCATTAGGATTAGAACACATCGCGACGGTAGCTCAACTAGATGCCCGATAAGTACCAGCTCAAGGAGAGTCAAAGAGAGAGAGATTAAGATACACAGCCGAGGACGTACCAGGATAGAAGAACACGAGAGACAGTTATATACACGACAGGGAGGATTAAGATACACAAGAAACTCAGGCAGACAAAATCACACAGAGGTTAGATACAGAGACTAGTCACACAGGGTGTTCAGGTGATTATGATACCACAGGTACGCAGAGAGTATTCACAAAGGATGAGGATTAGTTACCACAGTCAGCAGACAGTATCACAATAGGTTAGGATTAGATACCAGCTGCAGCAGACAGTAGTCACACAGGATAGGATTAGATACACAGCCTCAGCAGACAGTATCACACAGGAGGATGATTAGATAGAGCTCCAGCAGACAGGATCACACAGGATGGATTAGATACACAGCTCAGCAGCGACAGTATCACCCAGGATGGATTAGATTACACAGCTCAGAGCCAGTTCAGATCACACGGGGGATAGGTTAGCATACACAGTGGCAGACAGTATCGAACCGGGTGGATTGATACAAGCTCAGCAGTCAGTGATCACAAGGATAGGATTAGATACACAGCTCAGCAGACAGTATCACACAGGATAGGATTAGATACACAGCTCAGCAGACAGTATCACACAGGATAGGATTAGATACGCAGCTCAGCAGACAGTATCACACAGGATATGATTAGATACACAGCTCAGCAGACAGTATCACGCAGGAGAGGATTAGATACACAGATAAACCGGTAACTGGGCTGTGCATACAGATATTTACCAGCAAAGAATAAACAGCACATAATAATATCCTGCACAGATAAATCTATAGCAGCAGTAAATGTGCTGCACACCGGGGCTGCCCTCCGGCAGGCACAGGCATCACTTATTGTTGCCATCTGTGTTGGCCTAGTCCATCCCGTGACTCCTCATGGTTGTCAATCCTTCTTCATTAGGTAGGGAACGTCACGACAACTTTTCCTGCCTGTGACTTATCAATGCAGAATTTGCCACCTGGGTGACCGTGGCCTCTAAAGAACTTCTCCTGACTCCGTCCCTAATATATTGTCCCTAATGTCATATTTAACATCAGCACCTCCTCATTAAGATAGCATTGCACCGCCAGTATATATGTAACACAGCACATGCTCCCAGTATATAGGTAGCCCAGCACATGCTCCCAGTATATAGGTAGCCCAGCACATGCTCCCAGGATATAGGTAGCCCAGCACATGCTCCCAGGATATATGTAACCCAGCACATGCCCCCAGTTTATATGTAACCCAGCACATGCTCCCAGTATATAGGTAGCCAAGCACATGTCCCCAGTATATAGGTAGCCAAGCACATGCTCCCAGTATATAGGTAGCCAAGCACATGTCCCCAGTATATAGGTATGCCAGTACATTCCCTCAGTACATAGGTAGCCCAGCACATGCCCCCAGTATATAGGTAGCCCAGCACATGCCCCCAGTATATAGGTAGCTCAGTACATGCCACCTGTGTATAGGTAGCCAAGCACATGTCCCCAGTATAAAGGTAGCCAAGCACATGCCCTCAGTATATAGGTAGCCAAGCACATGCTCCCAGTATATAGGTAGCCCAGCACATTCCCCCAGTATCTAGGTAGCCATGCACATGCTCCCAGTATACAGGTAGCCCAGCACATTTATCAGTATATAGGTAGCCCAGCACATGCTTCCAGTATATAGGTAGTCCAGCACATGCAGACTGTGTATAGGTATTCAAGACAGCCCCAGTATATAGGTAGCCAAGCACAAGATGCCAGTATTTTGGTAACCCAGCACATGCCCCCAGTATATAGGTATCCCAGCACATACCCCCAATATATAGGTAGCCCAGCACATGTCCCCAGTATATAGGTAGACCAGCAAGATATGTGGGAGTCTGTCTGGATACTCTATAGTACTGGGCAGGCTGTGCTGTCTGTTACCAAAATACGGGCATCATTGTGCTTGGGCTACCGATAGACTGGGGCTGTCTTGAATACAATACAAGTCTGCATGTGCTGGACTACCTAGATAGGAATGCATGTGCGGTGCTACAACTTAATTTACTGGCGATCCAATGATAGCTGGGCAACCTGTTACTGGGCATGGTAGATGCTTACCTAGAACTGGGGAAATGTGCTGGGCGAACTACTATACTGGGATCCCGCCATGTGCTTGGCTACCTATATACTGAGGGCATGTGCGGGGTTAACTTTATATAACTGGTGACATGTGCTTTGGCTACCTAACACAGTGTGCATATGTTACTGAGTCCTATATACTGGTGGGCATTCTGCTGGGCTATCCTATAGACTTGTGGTCCTGGCAACTGTGTGGGGCTCCTATGTCGTCTGAGCTGAATGTACTTGAATATTCCCTATATTACTGGGGCAGTGCGTTGGCTACCTATATACTGGAGTATGTGCTGGCTACCTATATACTGTGGACAATTTTCTTTGGCTACCTTATACTGGTAGCATGCTGGTTAGATAACTGGGTACATATAAACGGGGGCATGTGCGGGGTTACAATATTTGCCTGGGGAGCAATGTGCTGTGCTACATATTACCTGGGAGCATTGTGCTGGCTACCATATATACTGGTGAGCATGTGCTGGGCTATCCTATATACTTCGAGATCTGTGCTGTGATTTTAGCACTTATACATGGCGTGCAATGCTACTCTTAATGAGAGGTGCTGTGTGTGACAATATGACTAGAGGAACATTAGTAGGGACGGAGTCATAAAAGTTCTTTGAGAGGCCAACCCGGTCACCAACCAGGTGGCAAATTCCTGCATTGATAAGTCCACAGGCAGGAAAGTTTTTGTGACGTCTCAACCTGATAAGAGGATTGCCCAACCAGGAGGTTCACGGGAATGGCTAGGCGCAACACAGATGGCAACATAGTGATGCACTGGCCTGCCGAGGGCACGCTCCCGGTGCAGGGCCAATTTACTGCTTGCTATATTATCGGTTGCAGGCATATTATGTGCCTGTTTATATTCTTGCTGGTAAATTCTGTAATGCACAGCCCAGTTACACCGGTTTATCTGTTCTAATCCTCCCTCCTGCGTGATACTTCTCTGACGTGTGTACTTAATCATATCCTGTGTGATACTGTCGCTGCTGAGCCTGCGTATCTAATCCTATCCAGTCATATCCTGTGTGGTACGTGTCTGCTGTACTGTGTATCTAATCCTATCCTGTGTGATACCTGCTGCTGAGCTGTGTATCTAATCCTATCCGTGGTGAACTGACTCTGACTGTGTATCGAATCCACCCTGGTGATACTGTCTGCCGCTGTGTAGCTACCTACTCCCCGTGTGATACTGACTGCCTGACTGTAGTAATCTAATCCGTATCCTGGTGTGGATACTGTCGCCTGAGCTGTGTATCTAATCCGTATCCTGTGTGATACTGTCTGCGTGAGCTCTTTCTAATCATCCTCTGTGGTGATACTGTCTGCTGAGGTGTGTATCTAATCCTATCCTGTGACTAGTCTTGATTGGACTGAATCCTTCTGACGTCGCTAGCTGTGGTAACTAATCCTCTCCTATTCGGTGTAATACTTCTGCTTACTGTGGTATCTAATCCTCACGAGAACTGTGTGAATACTCGTCTGCTGCCTGTGTACTAATCTCCTCCACCCTCGCCTTATCTCCTGTGGATTATGTCTTCGCTGAGTTTTCTTGTGTATCTAATCCTACCTGTTCTGTGTCTATAAACTGTCTCTGCGTTCTACATGTTTATACGTCCTCGGCTGTTATCTTTAATCCTCTTTTCCTCTCTGTATACTGGCGGCTTGAGCTGTGATATCTTAATCCTAGCTCCTGTGTGATACTTACCCTGTCTCCGAGCTTTTTCTAATCCTAAATGTCCTGTGTGATAACTGTCTCCTGACGCCCCTATTCTAGTTAGACCCCTCACGGTGTCATGCTGACAGATGTATCCAAACTTCCGGAGCATGTACTAAACCATCACTTATCACCCAGTGGCTCGATCCTGTGCCCGTGTCCCGGAGCTGGAGCTGGATCGGCGCTGGTGAAGTCCCTCGCTCCTGAGACAGTGGAGTCCATATTCCCCGGGGGTCTGCGCTCCATTATCTGAGTGTGACTCTCACTCCGTTAATAGAGTTACACTCCGAGAACCAGATTGGAGACGAAGCACCATACGGTCCCTCTGCTGTGGACAATCTATTTCAGTCGAGGTTTATGTTGGATGAAGTGAAATCTCAGGTTTTTTGCTGTTGAGAGTAGGTGTAGAGACAGCATCTCCGAGGGGTCAGGTAAGGAGATGGGAAAAACAACGCAGGAGGGTCAAGTGGAGCTCCGAAGCGATGCTACATAGAGAGTGTCAATCCCAGGTGTCAAGTGATTGGAGCTCCAAATGTCTACATAGCGAACTCATATCCGACTGGGGTCACGGATGTGAGCTCCAGAAATGTCTACATAGAGACAATACCAGTCATGAGAGCGCAGAAAGTCTACAATCATAAGGGCAGGATGGAGCTCCAGGAAAAGCCTACATGAGAGATCAATATCCACGGGGTCCCAAGGATGGAGCATCCACAAAGATTGGTCCTACATAGAGATCAATATCCAAGCGGGTCCATAGGATTGAGCTCATCCGATATAGTCATACATAGAGATCAATATCCAAGGGAGTCAAGGATTGATGCGTCGCTGAATCTACGATCTCCATAGAATATAGGTAGCCCAGCACATGTCCCCAGTATATAGGTAGACCAGCAAATTCTCCCAGTATATAGATAGCCCAGCACATTCTCCCAGTATATAGATAGCCCAGCACATTCTCCCAGTATATAGGTAGCCCAGAACATATCCCCAGTATATAGGTAGCCCAAGAAACTCCATTATATATGCAAAAATAAAATAAATGAATACTCACCTTTCTGCACGCCGTGCAACCCCCTCCTTGCTGCTGCACTCTTTTGCTCCAGGAAGACCCAGCTTCTCCTCTTCTCTATGACCCAGGTGCCATCACCCAGGGAATGACAGTGGCGGCATCACCTGGGCTGCACATAGGGCGCGGGAGATGCTGGTGTGTGATTTTCCTTGGATGTTGGGATCGGATGTTCCGGTGGTAAACTTTTGGGGTTCCACTTCAATCCACCGATTCCGGCACATTTGGAATATTAGCTTCTTTCCCCGCCATTCCTAGGAGATCAGAATCTTTACATGTGACAAGTGGGTGGAAACAGAAAGCTAGCACCACCCACCTGACGCTTCATAGACAAATTAGGTCACTGTATGTTCACAGTTATGTGCAACTATTATGTTCTCCCCATGTGACATTATTATTCACTATATAAGTGTATATGGCAGTATGACGTGTGCACCTTATTTTGCATGCGATACATACTCCACCATAGGCGCACTATGATTCACTGTATGAGGTCAGTTGATATGTGCGTAGTTTATGTTCCATAATCTGTATGACTATATATGACAGTTATGACAGTACCTTGCACATTATGATGCTATTACCTTACTCACCATAGGGCAATATTATTCACTGTATATGTAGTGATATAGTGGTATGTAGTTTATGATTCCCCCTGAATCTGTTAGACTACATCTGACAGTATGACAGTACCGTCTGACATTAGATGCCTATCGCATGCTCACCATATGGCACTTATATTCTCCCTGCTTACTGGCAGTTTCTATCTACGCGCGTAGTATAGAGAAGGCAATGTAGCCGGACCCAGGTGTAGGGTATGACGCAGCTATGGAGATCACCAATGTGATGATCTGCGCCTGCCCACCCCACAACCAAAGCAGTTTGGTTTATATAGAAATCACATATCAATGAGGAGTGAGCGATGGGAGCAGCTTGCTGAAATGAGGGGAGTCTTGCCAGAGCTGGCCGGATTAGCAAACAGACATTAACGCCGGGTAGAGACACTTAATTAGGAACGTCTCAGCATACAGACCTTTCCGTCGAAACGCTCCGTAAAAGAGATGTAATGGGGAGGCGGGGATTTCCTCATACACCCCCTGGCGCAGGGAGATGCCAAAAATCTAGTAATCCATTAAATAATGGTGAGGATTCGGGGGTTCCCCAGCTCAGGATGTAGCTGGTAGTTTTGGGAAGGGTCTTTACACGGGTCTCTCATTACGTAATTTGACAACCACGTTACAACGGTCCACACTCCTGGATCCACTCATCACTGCTGCACGTCCCAGCATATGCTGCCTAAGATCTAAGGGATAATGCCCCATCATCATCCACAGGTCATGACATCGTCAAACGAGCTCATGACTGACACTTCAACCTCCGACTGTAATCCTCAACATGTCTTGATTCATCTTAAACACTCAGGACTGTATTCTTAACCCTCATACCTGATCTCCTCAACCTATGACTATCATAACCTCTGACCTGACATCCAACCCTCCAGACCGATCATACTACCTCTGACCTGATTCCTTCAACCCCCCGACAGGAATCATCCAAAACTCCACAGCTGCGCCTCTCAACTCCGCCTGATCCATCCCCAACCCATGAGGAGTCAACCCCCTGAACCGAGTAATCTTCAATACATGAACGAAACTCACTCCCGGACTGTATTAAATTCCGACCTGATCCTGTACTCAGATATATCGAAACATACGGATTATTCACTATATAAGTGTATATGGCAGTATGACGTGTGCACCTTATGATGCTATTACATACTCACCATATGGCACTATTATTCACTGTAATGCTATTACATACTCACCATATGGCACTATTATTCACTGTATATGTCAGTGATATGTGTGTAGTTTATGATTCCCTAATCTGTATGACTATATCTGACAGTATGACAGTACCTCTGCACATTATGATGCTATTACATGCTCACCATATGGCACTACTATTCCTCCTCTTACTGGCAGTTTCTATCTATCGCGGTATAGAGAAGGCAATGAGCCGGACCCCAGTGTTAGGGAGCGCAGCTCTGGAGGATCACACATGTGATGATCAGCGCCTCCCCACCCCACAACCAAAGCAGTTTGGTTTTATATAGAAATCAATATCAATCTGAGGAGTGCAGGATGTGCAGCAGCTGCGAGGGCGCGATCTTCTGCAGAGCTGCCTGGCTTAGCAAACAGACATTAACCGCCTGGAAGAGCCTTAATTAGGAAGGTCTCAGCATACAGCACTTTCCTGAACGCTCCGTAAATGATGATACATGGGGCGAGGGGTCCTCCTACACCCCCGGCTGCAGGAGATCCAAAAATTCTATTAATCCCATTAAATACATGTGAGGATCCGGGGGTCCCCCAGCCTCAGGATGTAGCCTGGTTTTATTGGGAAGGGTCTTTACAGCAGGTCTCCCATTACATATTTGACACCACTTACCTCCGGTCCCCCTCCTGGATCACCATCACTCTGCACCGCTCCCCAGTCATCTGCTGCCCTACAGATATAAGGGATCCTTCCCCATCATCCTCAACATGTCCTGATCATCTTCAACTATCCCTGACCTGATCATCTTCAACCCTCCCTGACCTGATCATCCTCAACATGTCCTGATCATCTTCAACCCTCCCTGACCTGATCATCTTCAACCCTCCATGACCTGATCATCCTCAACCCTCCCTGACCTGATCATCCTCAACCCTCCATGACCTGATCATCCTCAACCCTCCATGACCTGATCATCTTCAACCCTCCCTGACCTGATCATCCTCAACCCTCCATGACCTGATCATCTTCAACCCTCCCTGACCTGATCATCTTCAACCCTCCCTGACCTGATCATCCTCAACCCTCCCTGACCTGATCATCTTCAACCCTCCCTGACCTGATCATCCTCAACCCTCCCTGACCTGATCATCCTCAACCCTCCCTGACCTGATCATCTTCAACCCACCCTGATCTGATCATCCTCAACCCTCCCTGACCTGATCATCTTCAACCCTCCCGGACCTGATCATCCTCAACCCTCCCTGACCTGATCATCCTCAACCCTCCCTGATCGGATCATCCTCAACCCTCCCTGATCAGATCATCCTCAACATGTCCTGAACTGATCATCCTCAACATGTCCTGAACTGATCACCCTTCACCCTCCCTGACCTTCCATGTAGTAATCATCCTCAACATGTCCTGAACTGATCTTCCTTGACATCTCTACCTGATCATCCTCCACCTTACCTGTCCTGCTCTTCTTCAAAATGTCCTGAATTGATCATCCTCAAGGTTTCCTTACCTGATCATCCTCCACCTACCACAATTAAGTTGTCCTCCACCCATCGTAACCAGACTGTCCTCCACCTGCCCCAACCTGATCATCCTCAAGATGTCCTTGTCTGATCAACCTCCACAGACCCCAACTATATTGTCCTCCACCCACAGTATACAGACTGTCCCAACCTGATCATATTAAAGGTGTCCTGCCCTGATCATCCTCCATTATGTATCAGCCCCATGTACCTTGGATATCATTAGCGGTATTGTGGTGCAGGATTGTGTTTCGGGGGAATATTCCGTATTGTCCTGGCAGATTCGCTCATGAATTGATTGTTATCTCCCGCTGCTTCTTATAAATCTCCTCCTCTTGCTGTGGATGTGATGGCGTCTCGCCCTCCAGCGATGTGTAAATTAAAGCCAGTGTGCAGCAGATATTTACAGAGATATTATTCCATAAATCACAGACGTTTCTCTTGCCCCCTAAATGAAGATTAAAGGGGCTCGGTGTCGCTCCTATTACTTCTGGATCATTATGAATCGTCTACAGAGAATGTGACCACAACGAGGAGATCAGAGCATGAACTACCTGCTCCTCCGACTTCACCAGGTACCAAGATGGATGCACTCGGTACCAAAACCCGATACACGACCAAGACCCTGCCTGCAAGCAACCGACGGAAGAGGAGCTGCACCTCATTGTGACTAATATTTAGGGGGTTCACCATTCCACAATATTTTCATATAACTTGTGTCATCAAATTTTCAACTACAAACATCATCCTTTTAGACCAAGGCATCTGAGAGGTTAACGGACTGTGAGCAGAAAGCACAGAACCGGGTTAAAGGTAGAAAACATCTCATATTCCCAATATAAGAAACATAAAATACAACTATCACTTCTCCAAAAAATATCTAAAAAAAAAGTATAAAAACATTCATGTGATCATAGTGACCATATAACATGAAAAATGACCAGATCTGTTCTTTCCAGAAAAAATTTATTAAAAATGACCAACATAGACAAAATTATAATTGTCCTGAATCAAAGGTTGGAGGCTGCATCCTCCATAGTGATCATAGAGATGACTACAGCCAGAGCATAGAGAGGATTGTGCAGCTACTGTATAAGGCTGCAGAGTTCTCCCCATGGGACAGAGAAATTCAGTGGACGTGAAGTGAGGGGTATCAGTCCCCGGACCCATCTGATTTAAGACTTATCTCATTGGTGGACAGGTCAAGGTCAGGACAGGTGTAAATGAAGCAGAGTCCTGGAACAGACTATGATTTAGGATAGACATCAAGGAGTCAGGGCAAGCTTGGGTGGTCACCAAGAGTCAGCAGATCAGGAATACAAAACAAAGACATCAAACATACCCCACCAGGGACCAACAGTAGATAGGAGTGATTAGGTGTTTAGGATCGGAGGGTCGGGCTTGATGGTGGGCTGTGTGATGGTATCTAAAATTACTCGTCGTCCACTCCTGTCTGGGCCAGCAGGGTCAAAGCCGGAAAAAACAATGTTAGATGGTCCCCCTGGGGCACTCCCGGATGTATATAGGGGATCAATCCCTGAAAGGTGGCAGAAGGAAGGTCCTTAGTGTTAAAGGCAGGCCAGGGATGCACACTGGATACACTGAAGTAACATGGCGAAAACTTACAGTTACTTTAATGGCAAATAGTCAAAATAGCAGCAAAGTATAGGCTGGGATTGGTTTGTCTTGTGGCTAGCGGGTCTATCTAATGGCTTCTGTGTAGTCAGTAATCCTTACTTGTAGAAAAATTGAAGTACCACAGCTCTGGACCTATGATTCAGCTAGCGTGGATTGTCTCCTTTGGAGCCAGTTTGGCTCTGCTCCATCTCCACAGACTAACTAAAAACTCTGACCAGACACTCTGACTCTGAGCTGCAGACCAAGTCTTTATATTACCTTGAACTTTACTTATATTCTTTAAGGTGCCAACCAATGTCAGGCTTGGATTTCCACAGGATTGACACAAAGGGGGAATTTATCATATGGCCTCTTGATGTAACTGACAGGCGTCATACAACAAGGCCGGGGTCAGGTAAACATAATAGAGTCATACAACAAGGCCGGGGTCAGGTACACAGAACAGAGACAGAGTCATACAACAAGGCCGGGATCAGGAACACAGAACAGAGACAGAGTCATACAACAAGGCCGGGGTCAGGTACACAGAACAGAGTCATACAACAAGGCCGGGGTCAGGAACACAGAACAGAGACC